>JABXWE010030476.1:0-15580 GCA_014611495.1 Limonius californicus
TTGTAATACAATTAAACCTGCAATAATAATATCGGTTATCAGTGTTTGAGTAAACATTTTTTTTCTTCGAAACTATACGAATTACGGAGTTTTTACAAGAGTCAAAAAATGAAGCTAATGAATAAGTCTTCACCTTAAAAAAAAAACAGAATCTTATCGTCATCCTTAAAAAAATTCTGAACAAATTTATCAGGGGGTGGTGGTGGTTTTAACCCTTCTCCAATTTTCTTTGGGTTTCTTTCGTTGGTGAAAGTAGTGGCTTCCTTTGAGGTGCCCAGGTACCAAATTTCATTAAAATTGGTTCACACATTTCTGAACAGCATACAAAAATGTGATTTTTTAAGTAAACTTTGAACTCCTCTCACGGGCAAACGGTACATTTTGGTATATGACAAAGTTGGGTCCAATCGACTTCTTTTGACCTCTAGAATACGTGGTAGCTCTATGTCGCAGGAGTTGTGGGACACCCTGTATGTGTCCTCCAGGTGAGTCTACGCTCGAGATGTATTCCGAGGTATTTGGCAGAGTTCTCTTGTGGTATTAATCTGTTATTGAGCATTACTGGTGGGCATGTGTCCTTTCTCATTGTGAATGACACTTGCAAAGATTTTAATTCATTTGCTTTTGCTTTTATTCGCCATTGCCTAAGCCAGTTCTGTATCTTATTAGTTGACTTTGAAGAATTCTTGAAGCTGTCCTCGGGTCCCTGTGAGACGCCATTAATGTTGTGACAGTGGGAAATCTGATGTACAATATGGGTCCCAACGCGCAACCCTGGGGGACGCCGGAGGTGATTATCTGTAAATCCGTATATTTGTTGTGACAAAGAAATGTCTTTTGTCTAAGTAGGATTTCAGAATTTGAAATACGTTGTATGAAAGGTTTTTTTTAATCTTATATAACAAGCCTGGGTGCCACACCTTATCAAAGGCCTGAGTTACATCAAGGAATACCGCTGTGCAGTATTTTTGGTTCTCTCTATCTTCGTTATCTTACGTACCACCCTGTGTACTTGCTCAATCAACGCATGCTGCTCACTGAAGCTGAATTGATGTTCAGGGATTAGTTCGTGTTCTTGCAGTATTGGTTTTATCCTCTTCAGTAACAGTTTCTCGAGCACCTTTGATAATATAGGTAAAAAACTTATTGAGCGATATGAGGTGACTAGTTCTGGATCTTTTCCAGGCTTTGGGAGCAATATTATGTGGGCCACTTTCCATTGCGCAGGAAAATACTCCAGTTTTACGACTGCGTTAAACAGCATGGTTACTATTTTTATTACCTTCGCTGGAAGTTCCTTTAATACCTGTCCGGTTTGTAAGGTCCCCTCCCTAAGCTTTTTTTTTAGCATTAAGATCGTTGTTTATAATGTCTTGTACTTCTTTTATGGTGAACTTCTTGATGGTTAGTTCACTACACTATGCGTCAGAAATCACACGTTACAAACCCTAAAAATAAGCTATTCCATAACATTTTTTTAGAAATAGGTACGACATCTTTGAAATGGGCAGTTTAGGCAATTTTATATTTGGTTTAATGTTATCAAAAATCGACGTAATACATTTTAGTATAAAAAATAGTTGTCTGTCTGCTTTAGAACGGAAAAGGCAGATGCCTAAAAATCCGAACCCTACACATAAGCATTCATTTCATATTAATTACACCACAAGTGATAACCAAAAAGAATATTTTAGGTGTGTCATTTTTACAACACATTATATTTCAAAAGAAATTACAGTCTGTCTCTCAAGTTGTATGGCTGCAAACGTTGTGTTGTGTTTCAACTTCTCAGAGAATTTAACCATGAATAGCTAATTTGCATGTGCTTATGTTAGATCATGTGGAGGCTAGTGTTGATGCTGTTAGACGAACTACAACTGGTTATGGTGTCGCTGAAATTAATTATAGCACTGCTAGCAAAGACAGGAAAGTGCGAGTGTTGCATTGTGACGCAGAGCCAGTGACCACCGCATCAGGTATTTTTGGCGGTACTCAACTCCACCTCTAATATTCATAAATTAATCTTGTACCGTTACATACAAACATGCGAATACTTCAGACTAAAATTTGTGAATATTGGAGCAGCATTGTGTAGAATTGCGAGTTCGTTGCATGTGTTGGGTTGTATGGTTACAGAAAGTTTGAATAGATTAAAGAATGTAAGGTGTACAATGTTAATTATATTATATATTTCTTCAAACTAGATGGAAAACTGCCCATCCATCTGAGGCTGGGAATTCCGGGCGCAATGGACCTATTTACTGATTCGAAAGCTCACAAGATGTCGAGGAAACGGAGTAAGAATAGAGGAAGTTTCGACCAGGTATTGTACTTAGCGACTTCTTTATTACAACCGTATTTGTGTTTTATTATATCATTTATTTTCAACTAGAGTGTTTTTTGTTTACAGCTACAGGTTATATTTTTATTGCTGTAGTACTAATATAATTGGTACCGATGTTAAAATTTGAAGCAAACCTTTCAGTCAGAAAATCTCAATTTGTGATATTTTTTATTGGCATGAGATGTGATATTATTACTGTGATATTTTAAACCTTATGAAATCAACGCTATTTTTTTTCATACTTGGTGGATTACCTAGTCAAGACTGTGTGAATGATGCAAGTAGTTTTTCAACCGTTACTAACTTGCATGTGTTACATACATTATACAATTTTGCTGCTATTTGAGATCCACACTGCGTGTACTGTAGTACCGTACAACATTTACTATTAGGTATAATGTGCTATATGTAAAGTTGAAAATCCTTCTAGAATAATTCTGAACGTAGTATTCTCACAAGTAATAGACATGGATAAATGATTTACATCATAAAAACTTCTGTAATAGCATGGAGAGATTTTTATTAAGATTTATTCGCCGTGTATGTAGTGAAGGACAGCATTCTTTTTATGTAATATTTTGAATAACTGAAAATGTTGTAGTTTCTGGAAGCTCTAACATGTAAGATTGTAAGCTTAAGATCTCCAAAATGTCTTTTAATTTAGATCCGTAAACTGCTCTCGAATATTTATTAGATTTTAAATTGCGACTTCGTAGGTGCTTGTTTCAATCTCGAATTTTGTACTTAAATTGTGTACACTTTAACAATATCTCGCCACTGTTTTTTATAATCTCATATTTTTCCATCGTCAGATGAACTTCTGTTTGTAACTTTAGTGCCACTGATTCACGATCAAAATTTGTGCATTGTTACTGTTGATTTGGTTATGAAATGAAAAAAAGCGATAAATCACACCATTTGCAGAGTACCTAATGTTTTAAACGATTTTTTGTGTATTCTTGTACAAATTTAACTTTAGAAGATGTGCAGTGTGCGTTTTTTACACATGTTTGGTGTTCCTACGTCAAGCTGCTTGTAAGAAATGCAGACTTCTTTAGTAAATTGTACAACTTAACCTATTTCTACCTTTACTTACCCAATCCTGTTAATGTATGTAGACTTAAAGACAAGAGAGAAAGCTTTTGATGAAAGGTGTAGAATAATTGACGCGTGAGATCTTCATGTGCCAAAAAACGTTAATTGTATTATTGTATTAAGGAAACAGAAAGTTTTTCCTTGTCTTGGGTGTAGATGCAATCCTTTACTCACTAATTCCCAGCTGTATAACATTTATAATATAAAAATTGTGCATGTTTAAAGTGCATTTTATCTGTTTGAATTTCAAATGCATAATTTTTATAACTAGAATTGATGTAAAATGTATGTAAAAGATCTTCAGAAAGGAAAAATCTAATTTCAGAAAAAAAAAGAAAAAAATTTAACAAAAATTATTTGCAACAATCTAGGTCTAATTCACCAACATCTTCGGCCAACAAACGTGATGCCTACACATAACCATCCCAATGGAAGCAACAAAACCACTCGACTGCTATCACACAATCAGTGAAAATCAATAACGAAGCTGTAAACTGCCAAATAAAACTCGCACCAACCAAACAATTGTGAAAATGAAAGCCCCCCCCCCAAAGGAAAGGACTGTCGTTGAATGCTTATTAGTTTGTACACTATAATGTCTAATTTCAAGTAAAAACATAAAATATCGCTGTAGCAGTTGTTTTAAGATTTATGAATTGTATTGTTGCTAAAAAATGTTTTAAAATGTTGGGATGTGTTATGTAGAATTTATGTATTACTGTATATTACGTGTTTTAATTTAGCTTATGATTTCGTTGTAATATTTGTGTTGCCAGAAATAATATTTTCATAGCAAACAAGGTTTTAGTAATTTGTAATTCGCCGTTTTTATACGTTTTGTCCTGAGTAGATGTAGGTTTAAAAATAATTTTAAATAGTTAACAGGAAGTACTTTCGTGATATGTGTATATACCTAGCAGTTTTTGTATATAATGTATATATTTTAGAATTTTATTTAAAAAGTTTTAATAAATAAGTGTTTTATCTAAAGTTTGTTTTATTCCTAAATTGCTGCATTAATTTGAACTTTTAGAGAAAAATTGCTTTAGTTAGCAGAAGAAATTATATCGTTTGCAAAATAATCTAATTGTAGCATTGCCGTTCTAAAGGAGGTAAGTGCCAAAACCATGTTTCGAGATATTCTCAAAAAAATTAATAAAATTTTTAAGTTAATAAATTTAAATATTTTAACATGTTGGCTACCTTAACGAATGTAAGAGATCATAAATCTAACTGCAATTAGAGTTCGTTGCTGTAAGGGTTTTTATGAAAAAAATAAAAACTTTAATGTTTTTAGAAAAGGGGCAAGTGCCCAGAATTAATGTTATTATTTATTTTGTGTTATTATTATTATTTATTTTTTAATGTAATAAATAAAAACTCATAGTTGTTACAATAGTATATTTCATTAGGAGTCTGGAAATAAGGATTTTTCCGTGCGCGCGTGACAAATTCTCGTGTGAGGCGAAGCCGAACACGGGAAGTCATGCAAGCACGGAAAAATCCATTTCCGGACGTGTAATGAACGGTACTTTTTATTATACTTATCTGAAAACAACGCAAAAAAGGCTAAAAAGTAAATTTAGAACATTTTATTTTCAAAGTAATCATAATACATCGTAATAGTACCAAACATGATTAACATTTCCATAGCAACGATATATTTATTATCGGCATTGTTTTATTTTCTGTCAGTTTAATTCATGTTAGTTTTAAAAAATGTACTCGGAAGAAAATCCAGATATTCCTATGAACATATTAGAGCTAGTGGCACAAGCCAGTGCTGATTTGTTACCAGCAAAATCCAGGATTTAGCGCACGGAAAAAAAAACAGATATCGGGAAAAATTTTCCGTGCGCTGTTCTGAAAATGCCACCTTTACGTCTTTGTAAAAACAGATGAAAACAAGGTGTTTTCAGATAAGTATAATAAAAATATTTTTATTAAACTCTTTTATTCAACTTAAAATTTTTAAATCCTTTTTCAGAAAGTAATCTAAACTACTATTCTGCGTCTCAGGGTGACAAGACAGCGTGGAGAGGATAGGCAATGCTCTCCTTATGGGAATTTCGCTCCGACGTTGCCAGTTCTATGCAACGGGCGATGGTATAAGTTGACTGAAATAAACGAAAACCAGAAGATCCGAATAAGTTCTCATGTAAAATTTTAATTCAGAAAGCATCATTTGTAATTCAGATTAATCAGTTTGAGAAAGTATAATTTGTAATTCAGAATCCATTATTTATACAGGGTGATTTATAATAGGTGTAAAAAAACTTTGCCATCTTGTTCGGGAAGTCATTTTAAGAGAAAAATGTTATATGGACGTAGGTCATATTCCAATTAGTTACAGAACTACAACAGATTTAAATTTTATTGAATTAGTAATGATTATTAAACAACAATTTTAAAACAATTAAAAAAATTGGAATATGACCTATGTCCATATGACATTTTTATCTTAAAATTACTTCCCGAACAAGATGGTAAAGTGTTTTGCACCATAAATCACCCCGTATAGAAGATTACAAATAATTAATACCTATATCTTATCATTTTTAAAACTGAAATATTTTATTGCGCATCAGAATTTACTTACGAGGCTGTTTCAAATGAAATCCGGATTGCGTCTTTAACTAACAATAAATTAAATACATTCCCTATTACCAATAATGAAAATAATGACTTAGTTCACACATTTAGGGAGGCCATGAATTAATTATTAAGTGTCTAGAAACAAAAGACAAATTTAATTTCCCAGTTGACAGCTATGGCGTCACTTCAAAGTTGCACCAGTGAAGAAATGCGTTCTATGATAAGATTTCTCACTGCGGAAGGAGTGAATCCTTCTGAAATTCATTCAAGAATGCTGAAGGTGTACGGAAGTAGCTGTTTAGCTCGCTGAAGTGTGTTTGAATGGGCAAAAAAGTTTGAAAGCGGCACAGAAACTGTGAAAGGGGCACCACTACCTGGACAAGCAAACCGTGCAGTCACTGAAAAGAACATTATCACTGTGCAAGAGCTCATTTTACAAAACAGACGCATAAAACTAAAAGAAATCGCATCAAAAATTAATGTGAGTATCGGTTTCACACATAATATTGTTTTTGAGCAGTTGAAATACCGAAAAGTTTGTGCGAGATGGGTCCCTAGGCAATTAACGCCTGAACTTAAAGAAGGAAGGATTGAAGCTTGTACTGTTCTTCTGTCACGTTATGAAAAAGAGGGAACTGCTTTTTTAAATCGTATACTGACTGGTGATGAATCCTGGGTTCACCATTTTCAGCCAGAATGTAAGCAATCGTCAAATGAACGGCGTCACTCAGCATCACCAAAACCAAAAAAACTTAAAGCTGCTCCATCGGCTGGAAAGGTAATGTTGACTGTGTTTTGGGATAAGAAAGGAGTACTTGTAGAAGATGAAGGGTACCACAGTCAATAGTGCTTCATACTGCAACCTATTAAAAGATAAACTGAAGCCAGCTATAAGGACAAAACGACCCGGATTTCTGTGAAAAGGTGTTTTATTCCAACACGACAATGCTCGGCCACATTTCGCAATGGAAACCTAGGCAGTAATAGAAAAACTTAGATTTGAAGATATTGAACATCCTCCGTATCCTCCCGATCTAGCACCAAGCGATTACCAAATGTTTGGAGCACTTAAAAGGGATTTAGGTGGGTTGCATTTTCCGGATGATGAGAAGGTGAAAAATGCAGTGCATGAGTGGTTTTGCACAAAACCGAAAGAATTCTTCTCCGATGGAATAGAAGCTTTGGTTGACAGATGGAAAAGGTGTATTGAGGGGCAGGGGGACTGTATAGAAAAGTGATAACATTTTTTTGCCAATTAGGTTATTAAATAAACCAGTACAATCACAATCCGGATTTCATTTCATTTGAAACAGGCTCGTATTTACTTGCGAGAATTAAATGTCATTGTAAACAAAATTAAATCTTTTGTTTAATGTCTGCTGTATGCATCAAATTGGTTCTAAATTACAGGCATAATGAGGGTAACAAATTTGTACTTCCAAAAGTTTGAACTTTGAGTGATTCATAACTACTAATTAATAAGCCATTAGGGTCATTTTTCTACAAAATATGTTTAGTCTTCATTTGTTCTCAGAGCGTGTTGACATTCTCCAGTTGCGATAATTTTTGCATTGTGTTCTATACTTTTATTTATTGTTATTACTTTTATTGTTGTTTTGACCGCTCAATGGAAGAAATTGTTAAATGGAAACGTGAACAATCTTTGCAAGTTTCAGAAAAGCAAATACTAATGAATCTTGTCAGTTACCATTTAAATCAGACTAACGATTCTATATCCATTATAAAGTGTCCGAAACGAGTGGCGTGGGCGAAAAGAAGCTTCGTAGGGTGCGTTTCACAGAATCTTCTTAAAGAGATTTATTACCGCACTAGTGCGATAAGAACTGTCATTATGACACTAAAAATAATTCTGAAATATGACACGTTACAGAATGAAAGTAAATAAAAAACGACTATCGAAATCTGCAGGTAAGACGGCTTGAACAGGCTGGATATGAAATGGATATAAACCATGACGTTTTAATGTTCTCTATACTCGCATTTGTGGTAAGTACATTAACTTGTGCAGATACACGACGAACAGAAGTGCTGGGATTATTATAAATTTCGCGCAGCATGTTTTCCTCATTGTCTAGTACTTGCTGTATTAAACTCTCAGTCGATGGTTTCGGGAAAGTTCCCTGTTTACGTAGGTGGTTCTCGAGCAGTTGCTTCTGAGTTTCCATCATAACAACCGTACATGTATTGGATATCGGGGTACTCTCGCGTTATAAAAATAAACATTATCAACAGTGTTAATAAGCGCAAGCAGAGAAATCAACTTTAAGGTGCTTTACTGTTTGACGTAAATAATATAATTTCCATAGTAACGTAGACAGTTTGTATCAAATACCACTGAATATACAAAGTGATTTTTTAAAAAGTCAATTGCAGTAGCCTATGGATTGTCCCGTCTATATTAAGCTTTAGAATCTGACAATATGAAAATTGTAACAAAAAGAAAGAAATCTTGACGAAAAACCTGTAATTTACTTACCTACCTTAATAAATTAGAAATCAGTTGCAACTAAATACTTGTTTATTTTCAAATTTTGTTGGGCCAAAATTTTTAACTACCTGAACTGTCACACAGTTTGACATACAGGTAAATGTCATTCAAAGCTCATTACAGCTGACTGCAGACGGAATAGCTTTTTTTCTAGGCTTGCTGCTATTGACTTTTTAAAAAATCACTTTGTAATTTATTGTTTCGGCTGTTTCAATATTTAACTAAAACAAGCCATAACTTCTTTAATAGTAGATTTAAAGAAAATTACCACTCTTTAGTTTCGACTTCTTTTCACCTCTCCTACACGTAGGTGAAGTAGCGACCTCACGTCATGAGACACCCTGTATATAATAAATATCTAAAAAGAACAAAACTAGCAGTTACCATATCTGTTAATTTAGAAGTTTTAACGCTAAACAAACCATTTGGAAATCAAAACTAAATGTGTGCAATTGTTATTCAGATCCACCATGGAGACACAAATGTAATTGAATCATCCATTTTGAGTGTCCTCAATGCAGTTTTCCGTTTTCTCAACCAAAATTTTGTGAAATTTGTTAAGGCTTGTGTGAAAGAGCATGATTAAAAATAGTAAACAATTTTTTGAACTGCTCACAGCAACTGTGTAATTTTTTTGAAACTGCTAAGCCTATGTTCGAACCTGATCATGTCATTCAGTAAGGAAATATTCTCCAAAGATTATAATATTGTGTCTTTTTCATGTTGTTTGTACTTGTTTTAGTAGCTTTACTATTCCGTATTGCCAATACATTTTCAAAATATCCTGGATTAAAATCAGTTCAAAACGGTTACTTAAAAAATACTACCAAACCTACCTTTGGGAAAATTATATACCATTTTGACTTAGTTCGGTTATTTAATAGATACATATTGTTTGACTTACAGATGTCTATACAAAGGAAAAGATTAATTTCAAGAACCTTCTGTAAAAGATGACCAAAAATGACTTGTAATACCTCATTAGTAAAGCTGGGCAAATGAAATTTGCATGTTTTTTCCTATTGGGCATAATCAGCTAATTTTTCGTTTTTTGCGTTTTCGAATGTTTACTTTAAAATAAACCAAATTTTATTTTGCATTTATCGACAGTATACAGCATATGACATATGTAAGTAACTGCATATATTAAGCTTTGACAGCATAAAAATGCATTTTTAGAAAAAAAAAATTACCTTATATTTTTATAAGAACAGATGTGGTTTTTTCCAGATACCTACCAAATTTCTTTGGAATCCTACTTTCTGTCTTCATCTTTCACAAAGATTCTTGGAAATGCACTCAACATTTTGCTTATTGTTCAACAGGAAATATTTATCTAAGTTCTAAGAACTTGTGCTAATCTTCAGAGATTCCAGTGTTCAAAAGTGAGTGGCTCGCTGTCTGAAATAAGGATAGCCTTATTCTCTACTGAAGGGTGCAAAGGAGTGCACTGCAGCGTAGCGTAGCGGCTTACAGAGTAGGGCCTCTGTTTGGTCAAGTATTTGTATTTTTAGTCATTTCTTATTTGGTTATTTGGTTGAAAGTGCAGTTGTGTTTGTTCCTAACACTAAAATTTAAAAAAAAATCCGAAAATTGGAAGCTCACAGTCGGAACTTATTAAAAAATGGTTAAAACCATATAAATTTTTAAATACGACGATGGTAGTATGTTTTTTTGCTGTTTATGTGAAAAGTAGGTATGTATCTAGTGTTTTAAATTTCTATTGAAAATTAAATTAGATAGTAAAACTTTTAGACATAAATAAAATAAACACCTATCAATAGTTACATGAATTTTGGATTACCTGTTTTCAACGCTATTGGTCATTTAGTCAATGATTTTATTGCCTTATTTAATTAATTCTTTAATAGTCTTGAAGCAGTCTTTCCCCAGGTATTTTTTCATGCTTAACTTTGTATTCGATTTTTAATAGTTATAAAATGTTTTCCTTTTTGATCTTAATAGATAAAACAATTTATTAATTTTATATCACTGTTACCAAAAAATTCCAATTGGATCAGCACATATGCACTGGCCCTCATCAACGCAAGACAAGTGTTGATAATGAACCTAAGGAGCAATTACCACTCGACTGTGTAAATAACAATGAAGGATCTAACAACTTTAATAAGGATTTATGCAAAATGATGGTGTCTTGTAACATTTCACTGAACAATCTTGATGTTCCGGAATTCAAGATGTTTCTTGAACAGTACACAAAAGTAAAAGTTGTCTCCCATCGAACAGCATCTAGGTCATACATTCCTACACTATACGAGGAAATGCTTCAAAAAAATAAGGGGTGTTATTTAGGGTTCGACCGATATAGAAATTTTTGCCGATAGGTACCGATAATCGGCCGATACCGATATACCACATGCCGATACCGATATTATATCGGCATATCAGTAAAGCTAACTTGTACACATCTAAAATACACTTTAACGAAGATTTGCATAATACAATATAGTTAACATAAATAACTAAGCATCTTATAGTAAGGTAATTAGCTAAAACGCTAGTAAAAAATGCATAAAAAGGTACATATACAAATGGATAGTGGTCCATCAGCCGCAAAAATAAGTAAAACTAATCAACATACATTGTTTTGGGATTCATATGAAGAATTTGCAGGCTGCGGTAGCAGTTCAAGTGTTACTCAAAGAAAGTATCATCTCCAGAATCATTGTCAAGCGTTTTTGACCGAGAATATACTCGCAATAATCCCTAGGACACAAGATCCCTTCTCATGGTGGAACCATAACTTGGAAAAGCTGAATTTTGATTATTAGTTTTTTATTTGTAATATTCTTACTTATTTTTTATTAACATATTACAATTTGAATTTAAACTTTTCTTAATATCTTAATTCCTTAATGCTGCCTTTAGATCTTTAGTAGCTTTTAAAATTTATAGTTGAACTAATATTTAATGTTTTATGTTATGTTATTGTTTATTATTTCACTCATTTTACACCTGATTGTGTGATTCTGCCTTTGGATATCTAGCTAGTTGAAAACAACAAGCCTGTTTTTATTTTTACAAAAAATATATTATCATCCTTTAAGCCTGATTTAATGAAGTTGTGGAAAATCACAAATACATTTGCCGATTCGTCATTTTAATGTAATAATTGTTTGTTTCTACGTATTAATAAACGTATTTGTAAATAATATATCGGCAAAAAATATCGGCAAGATTTTGCCGATACCGATAATCAGCAAAGCTGCCGATATAACCGATAGCCGATAGATATATCGGTATCGGTCGATCCCTAGTGTTATTTTGAATCACTACATCTGGTTTGCCGTCGATGAAACTACCGACGTTCAAGGAAGGTACATTGCAAATTTTGTAATTGGCATATTAAATGGTAACCCTTCCAAAACTTATTTGGTTGCTGTTAAACTATTGGATAAAACCAACAATTTAACAATTTCTAGATTTGTTAATGATACACTTTCTTTATTGTATATTCCAAACCAAGTGCCATCGGATAAAATTTTATATATAGTTAACGATGGTGCTGCATATATGAACAAAGCAGGTGAAAATTTTTTGTCCAAATTTAGTTCATACAATCTGCTTAGCACACGCACTAAATCTTATTGCTGAAACTGTTAGAGTTGAATTTCCCTTTGTTAATTCATTAATTAACAATGGAAAAAAACTTTTTTTGAAAGCCCCATCTACAAGTTCACCACGGACAGCTTAAAGATGTGTCTTTACCCCCACAACAAGTTTTAACCAGATGGGGAACTTGGATCGAAGCAGCTTTATTCTACTGTGAACATTATAAGGAATTAAAAAATATTGTCGATAGTTTTGATCCAAGTTGTGCCCAATCTGTAGCTGACTGTCAAAATGTTTTAAAAAATCGTGAACTAATTTCTCAGTTGTCCTATATAAAAACATACTTTTCTGATATCCCCACTATAATTAAGAAACTCGAAACACAAAACTTACTCTTAACAGAATCTTTAGATTTAATAGAAAACAATAAACGAGAATAAAAGACGAATATGTAAAAAAATTTCTACAAAATAGAAAAGCATATGATTATTTATTGTAATAAATAACTAAAGTCGTTTTTCATTAGTTTATGTTTAAAAGTTTGTTTAATATGTTGTATTTGTGTTCTGTTCTTTATTATTAAATATTGTACTAACCTTTGTTTTTATTTGAACATCTTTTAAAGAAACACGACAATTTCTGCAGCATATAAAAATTTTTATAGCATATATAAAGTACTTTTTGTAGCATATATGCTCCATCTTTACAACATATCTGCCCAGCTCTACTCATTAGCACCTTATGGAATAGCATTTTGTGATAAACTGTTCATAACAGTAGTGCTTCGAATATTAGTGAAAATTTGGGACTTGTAAAAAACAATTTTATTTCAGATTTTTAGAATAGTACTTAAGTTAGGTAGAAGGTACCCAATTAAGCCAAACTGCGCTTTTGTCGACCCTCAACAGTTTTTACACATCTGGTTGTCATAATTTTGACCGGATCTGGGACGGGGTTGACAAAAGTTGCTACATTGTTGTCGAAATAGTTTTTAGTTCACTTCAAGATTCTGACCAGTGCGATGCACCATTCGCTCTGTTGTCACAATTTTGTTATTAACTCAAGAAATTATACAAATATACAAAAAAATACCTTTCGTATTTCTCCAGTATATGGAAGATACATTAGATATTTTCTACATTAATAGTTTTTTGTAAATAAAGTTCGTTAGTAATTAGCAGTGCTTTCATTAATAAAGGGCACCTCAAAACATAAACCGTGGGCCCATTTGAACAAGTTAACATATCATATAACAAATTAGAAACGGTTTCCTCCAACTACACTATCGACTTGCATTGGAGTCGATTCTTTGCAGAGAAAGACCAACAAAATAAAAAAAAAAGAGTATGCAATGAAAATAAACACATCCAAGGTAAATTTAATTCTCTGCTCAAAACAGCACTGATAATTACTGCATTATTACACCCACAACTTAGTGTAACTTGTGCAGGGATTCCCGAGACCTGGAAATTATTTCAACGGGTTTTTCAGGGTAAAGATGCACTTTAAAAAAGTGCCCATATGAAGCTGAATACGTTCATAATAAAGATCTGCCAAAAACATCCTAGAAGCAACTAGGACATTTGTCTGTAGACTTCCTGATTAAGAGTAAGCCACTGTAAAACATGGGGGAATGCGATTGCTGTTGCCTCACAACAAAGATCAATAGCCACAACTTTTTTCAAGGTGTGCAAAAGTTAAAAATTTATTGTAATAGAAGTACAAAAGCTGTAATTTACATACAATACAATATTATTTTATAATTAAAGGGTTATATTACTACTTGATATTTCTTCATCATTGGCATTTCTATTACTTCTATTGGCTATAAAATGTTGTATGCGTTCTTTTAAGGCATCGTCTTTAACTATAAAAGTTGCCTTTAGCTGTTGATTTGTACATCCAATATAAGGACATCGCGGCTTGGATTTATTCTGCCTGATTTTCTTCAAATGGTCTATGATGGTAGCGTATTCATAAATATGACCGCACTTCCTGTTCCTACATGGATTTTCTATAATTTTCTTCGTTATTGGATCAACAGGTGGTTCAAACTGTGAAGGAATTATCCCCTCTTCAATGCTCGCATTATCATCTAGTTCGATGTCCGATTCTTCTTCGTTACAATTTGAAAGGTCTGGTTTCTCACCCTGAATTACATTATTTATTTTACGCCAAATAGGATGATTTTGATAATCAAAATTGTTAGAGTGCTCCTCCAGATATCTGTTGTATATTTGCTGTATGTCCTCCGTGCAATCATTTTCTTGATTGTCGAAATGCCTGTCTGTGGCTTGACAAGCTTGAGAAGCTCTGGTGTGTTCGTGATCGATTTCACAGTATTGTTTGGCAATGTCTTTTAGGGTCATAAAGTGCTCTTCTTTGTTCTCTGAATACTGCTGCACGTAATCCACGCAAGACTGCAGTTCTTTTACGCAATTCTGTAATAAATTTTGGCCCCTATCTACCGATGAAGTAGTCATTTCTCTAAATTTTATAATCTGTGCTCAAATTAAGGAGGTTAGGGGAAGAGTGTCACAACACAACGGTCACACACAGGCTTAGTCTACTACGTCGGCGGTGGGAAATTAAAAAAAATATGTATTTTACTAAAAAATAAATAAATGCAACATTTTGGCTTTGATTTAGATTAATGTATTATATTCAGCAGAAAAAATATCTTACGTAAACCTCAATTAACTAAAAATATTATACAAATTTCATAGTTTTTTAAGGAAAAAAAAATCATTGTTGATTTATTCCCCGCAAGGGGTGGAAATATACAGGGTGTCCCAAAATTAACCGGCAATATTTCAAAGATGAATTCCAGAAAGTATTTAGAGTCCAACAAACATATATCCTAAACGTAACCGTTAACGAGTTATTGTTTATTTCATAATTTATGTGGCAAAAATTGAAGTTCGACGGATTTTATGAAATAAGTTTTTATTAACACAATTTTATTATTTTATTTACAAGAAATATTTAAAATTATCTCCATTGTGTTCGGTACACAAAACCGCACGTCGCGGAAGAGATCGCTGCGTTCTTAATATGGTTGCTGGGTTATTCCCAGGGGTGGATGGGCCATGTGGGGAAATGGGAAAATTCCCGGTGGGCCTTCCACATATGGGCCGGTCACAGGCCGATGTTGGTAGCAGTACGATTTAGTCTTATGAATTTATAAACAAAAAAAATATAACAGCGCACGGCGCACGCTAATAGCTAATTCTAATAAGTACACTTTTCAATCAATTTTAGTATAATTTAAAATACCGTTGCATATTTTTACGCATTTTTCAAATTACTGGACCATTATCCCGGTATTTGCAAACTAAGGGGATTGACTTATTAAAATGCAATGAGCTAGTGAAATCAGCCTTAACACAATTAGAAAATATTCAAAGGGACTTTGAGAGTTTAAGAAAAACCGCAGACAATTTTATTGCTTGGGCAAATGAACA
>JABXWE010030479.1:0-21452 GCA_014611495.1 Limonius californicus
CAGAAAGCTGCCCCCCCTTCCGTTTTGAGCTGGATACCCCCTTGCTCGCCGGCTCTTCCGCCACTCCATACTGGCCCTCTTCGATTCCGGGGTGTAATGATGGACCCACGTCTCATTGCACGCCACGATTTTTTCCAAAAAAGCGGCACCTTCCCCCTTGTACCTAGTTAGGAGCCTCCGAGAAATTTCAAACCGCCTGGCTTTCTGCTCTTTTGTCAGCTACTTTGGAACCCACCGAGTGGACACTTTTCGGAATCCCAACTCATTCCGAATGATTCATTACACACCTCCATAGCCGATGTGAAGTTCCTGAGAGATTTGAAGCACAGTTACGTGCTTATTGCATTCGATGAGTTCTCGAACAACCTCGATGTTCTGCGTTGTGATGCTGGTGCGGGGACGGCGCGGGTAGGCTATGTTTTCAACACGCTCATTGTCTCAAAGTCGTTACATCACTGCTTCACTCATTCACCCCATTAAAGTGTTCTTTCCTCGAACTGTGGGAGTAAAAGGCGCCGAATTTCAGCAACATTAACATTTTCCTCGACGAGAAATTTTATAATCACATGTTGTACAACTGCAGGGTGTACCTCTATCTCGCTCATCGTGATTGCTACTGAGAGTAAGAAGTATGCGGCGTGCCAATGTTATTAATCCCTTCCACGTGACCCCCTCCAGTGTCCAAACGTTGCGGTCCCTTCACGCCGCCAACTGGTGCCCGATTTAAAAATACTAGTTTATATTTGATCCACCCTCGTATATCTCAAAAATCTATAATTTTAGTATATCTTATAGCATGAAGTTTCATCAGTGTAAATATGAATTTTTAAACAGAAATGGAAATGTGTTTAAAATATAGCAAACTCAAAAGTTTTACTTTTAGCAAAAAAATGGGCCAATACCAAAAACACACTGTCAAAACTTTTCAATGAATAATGTCCACAGACCTTTTATTAAAACATAAAACATTCCTTGCAGGATGAAGCATTTTCATGGTTTTACTTAGTTTGTTTCCAAGGCGGCAAGTTAGGTTTACAGTCCACGGGCGGTGGTAAAAAACGGGAGGTAACCTTATTACGTTTCACAACACATTATTCTTGCTCCACAGCAACTTAGACATTGAGTGACTTTTGTGCTGGTTTCGGAAAATATTATCTCTGATGTTTAAATAATTACTGTACTTCTTCTAATACTATCAAACTGAATACTATAAAATTAATTTGTTGAAGCTTGAACAAATTCTCCTGATTCTCTTAATACAATAATGAACTCTCATGAAAAAATAGTTTAGGTTTTGTTTCTAGATGACTTATAATACGGTTTCTTTTCATGATCTACCATTATCAGAATTTGTAAATATCGGCCATTTGAATATTTTCTTTATTTGAATAGTATGGTAATGAGGTTTCAATAAAATATGTCACATATTCAAATGTCTCTCTCACGTTTCGACCTAAATTTCACCTCCGACGATAATTTTTTAAAGTCGACATGCAAAAATTACTTATATTGTTTTCATGATCATTTACATCAAATTCCACGTTTACAGGTTAAATCAGTCGAATGATTGTAATAAATTAACACGGCGCCTAGGGGACACATAATTTAGAACAGTAATTTCAGATACCGCTTTCCACCCCACCTGTTTAGCGAGATTTCAAATTATTTATTGCCGACGTTCTCGGCTGACGGAAAAACGAATTTCTTTCTGCCAAACGTTTCATTGTTTTATGCGCCACCTAAATATCAAATTTTGACAAGTTATTCCAAATAATAAAGAAACTTGCTGTAGTAAGAATTATTTTTATAGAGGTTTTGTCCTTTCTACTGGAACTCTTATTTTGTAGCTGCTTAATGTTCTCCAGTGTGTACTCCTCTTAGCTGAGTTGTTGATGGTCGCTGTCTTTGCCATTTTACTCTTAACCTTTCCAGTTCCTTATGTAATGTTTTCCTTTCTGTATGTATTTCTTCCTCGCGTATTCTCAGCTTTTTTCTTAATTTATTTAGTTCTGTTAGGTTCTTCTGCATTGCCTTTTGACTTTTTTCCAACTCTATTTGCGTTTGTAGTTGACTCGTCGAATCTTCTCTTTATTCTAACATTGTATGTGTTCTTTGTATCATATACATTCATCTTATTACGTTTACTGTTATCAAATTTTGTTTGCAAATCCAATAATACGAGGAGAGTTTTTTATGTTACCTAGCTAAACTCTATTTGTTGAGCATTGAGCTAGAATGCAAACAAACGCTTGACAGGTGCGTTGATTTACCGGATGTGTATTTACGTAATATTCCTTGCGTTTCTAAATTAACGTTCGCGCCGTCAGAATTAAATTTAATATTAATGAGTCAACAAGCAAAACTTACCGGCATTTACCCAAGTTTCATCGGTATAAAAAGTTACTCGACCTGCTTCCCGATATTTTCGGATCGTTTTAAGATAATTTCGACGCCACGTGATAATATCTTTTCTATCCATTAACATGGATTGACGGCAGCGAGTTGAACATTTAAAATTTAAGTTTTTTAATATTCCATATAAAGTAAACCCCTTAAAACTCGTCAATTGGTCATCATTGTTAACGACCGTCAAAATTTTATTTATGGTTGGTATTTCGTTCCGAAAAAAATTCGTGCACCTGCACAGAAATTTACCAAGCTCAGAAATGCAAGTTTAGGAATAAGTTTCGCATATTGTACAGTTACAATTTGTTTAAAAATAGCACGTACATTCTTACGAATTGCAAAGAGAATAGCATCATCAATTTCATCTAAAAGTTTTTTTCTAACTCCGGGAGATTTTGGAGAAGGCAAAGTTTTAGTATCCCGAAACTCCTTTAAAATTATTTTTACTGTTTGAACACTAATACCCACTGTTTTAGCAACAAATTGTACAATGTCAGTCAGTAAAATCTCAGGATTTTCTTCTAACATCGAATTATACAATGTTACTATTAATTGTTTTTCATTTAAAGCAGTAGGACGCCCCTACGATTACACGTTTCCGGAACAACTTGCTCTTATTTTAGGAAAATAAGCACCAGGCACTATACGAACGCTCCGAAAACCGATAAGCACTGCTTAAAAAGCACACAAACTTAACGCGGTATTTACGAGTGAAAAGTAAAGGTTTTGAGCATCAATTACTCCTTAAGTAATGAGGCATTAGCGTTATCTAGCGTAGACCAATCGCAGCGCGCGCTCGGGTGAGTCAAACACGTGCGTTTGTTGACGTTCTAGCTCAATGCTCAACAAATACGAGTTTAGCTATGCAAACAAAACGCAATATAATTTTCATTTTCACATTTGTTGAATGATTTAAAAAAGAAGTACAATATATATGCAAGTTTATTTATAATTTGCTTATTTGTTGCTGTAGTTATATGTTATTTTGAAGACGTGTACCATGAAATATATTCACTATTTTTGTTAAGTCTTTAAAAATATAACAACTGAATGTAATTTACTTTTGATAAATTTGTGCTAATTGTTAACTTGTGATAGATAAATGCTTAATTCTATTTGCATTTTGGGCCCACAGAATAGTTATTAACTTGGAGGTTCATTGGACAATCGGGATTACTGGTTATGTTATTGTTTACAAAAAATTGTAAAACAGTACAACATTTTACATCAAATAAACCAAAGTTAGTAGATATAAGAAGGTGGAGGCTAAAAATGGAGAAGGTCAAGGCCCGACAAACAGAGAGAGAAACCGTACTATTCAAATGAAAGTAATTCACTAACACAAAGTATTACACCAACCATGCAAAAAAATTAACTACTAACTTGATGTGGCTTTGGTAGTAAGCTCTTTATATGTACAACATTTTTTATTAAAGCACTAATACTGGCTTTTGACAAGCATGGTTCCTCAGTCAACCCATCTTCCTTAATTTTGTTTACACTCCAGGCAATGCAGTCTTTCAGAATTAATTTGTTGAAGTCTTTATTAGCCATGATGTTTGACACATCGCCATAATCCAAACAACTCAACAACTCTGCTATTTCAGGTCCAACACCAGAGCTGCGACTTTTGGACTTCACTTGAGAAACATACCAAACTTTATTTATTTGCAATTTCTTAACATATTCTGGGTTCACAGTGCGCCTCTGATTAAATTCTAAAGGACTAAGATCGTAGTACTGAGTAGCCAACTTATTCAATAAGCTTACTAGAGCTTCATGCCTAAAACAATTAAATGCCTTACATCAAAAATAAAAGTAAGTGAAGTTAATATTACTTTTTAACCAATTTTGTTTCCACTAAACGATCCATAATCCGCATCAAATCTTCCTTAGGCAACTGGTTACTGACTTCTTCCATTGACATTGTCAGTAAAAGTTCTATTTTTCTGCTTGTTAAATTGGCTACTAATCGAGACAACGCTAACTGCCGACAATCTAACAACTTTGGCAGCAAAAGACATAGAAGAGCTCCTACTTGAGATGGATGGACATTTTCTATGGCTTTCAGAATTTTTGCTCTAAAGGCTGGCTGCAATTTTGGAAATGATAAACAAAAGTGAAGGGTGAAGTAAAAATATTGCTTACTTCTACAATGGGAAGACATCTGGTAGTTATGGCCTGGATGACTAGGCCACTTGCGGATGAATTTCGATGTAGTGATGACAAGAATTCACTCACAGGTTCTTCATCACATAATCTTACAAGCAACTCAATATTGTTAACTAGAAACCATGACAGTTGTTCCCCATCAGCCATATTTTCATTCTAAAATTGAATTTCGTATTAAAAGTTAAGTCTTCAGTTTCTTTTGACCATATGATTGATGGTTAGTGATTTTGGGTTAATTCATGTTAGTCTTAATTTATGTTCATATTATAGGTATACTTTAGCATACTCACATCAAGTAAATAATAGTGTGAATCGACCCAAAACTATTTTTAAAACAATACCAAGTATATCCCCATTGGTGTCTCTTATTTCTTAAACTGGAACACAAGCTTGACGTGTTGTGCACAAGATCACTATGCTCTGCTTTAGCACTGTATCACTATACAAGTATACACTACACAAGGTCAGAAGGTTTGACCCTTTTGAGTCTTCTATTCAAATCGGCATTATCCAGTAGTTGTAGCACCTCGGTGTTGACGTGAGCATGGAGTCTTCCCTCGTGCTTTTCTGCAAACCTTTTGATTTCTTCTCGGACTGTTGGAATCTTCAGATACCTGTGTAGGTCGATATTCCAATAATACCATGGAGCATCAACAATACTTCGGAGTACTTTATTTTGAAAGACCTGGTTCTTATCTATGTTGCTCTTGGCTGCACATCCCCATAGCTGAATCCCGTAGGTCCAGATTGGTTTTAAGATTTGTTTGTACAAAAGTAACTTATTATGCACAGACAGTCGTGATTTCTTCCCAATCAGCCAGTACATTTTTTTGTATTTGAGATCAAGTTCTTTCCTTTTCTTCTTTATGTGCTCTTTCCATCGAAGACGGATATCCAGGTTCATTCGCAGGTATTTTGCTGTGTCGCAATGTGGGATGATTGTATTATTTATTGATATCGGGAACTGTTCATTCTGCTTATAGGTGAAGTCAATGTGTGCCGATTTGCTCTCGTTGATTCTTGTTCTCCATCTTCTAGTCCAATCAGTTACTCTGTTGCACGCTTCTTGAAGTTTATCAGCAGCTTCTTCGTTGTCATTACCTATTGCCAAGATGGCTGTGTCGTCAGCAAACGTGGCAATTGTGACGTTTTGAGTCTGTGGGATGTCGCTAGTGTACAGCAAGTATAGAATGGGTCCCAGCATGCTGCCTTGGGGTACCCCTGCATTTATATCTCTCATGCTCGAGTATTCTTCTTGCTTGACTCTGAACATTAGTTCAGATATATAGGATTTTAATATTTCAACGTATTGTTTTGGCAACATTATCTTTAGTTTGGTGTGGTGGTAGCTCAGTTGGTAGAGCGCTCGCTTTCTGAATAAAACGTAGATTCTGGCTTGGGTTCGAAACCTAAGCAGAACTATGCAGATTTATGAAAATCATGCCTGCAACCCACCACACACAATTTCCCAATTCGGCCTGCAACCGTGGGATCTTAATGCTAAAAACCTTCTCTGGAATTTCTGTCGTTCGGATTCGACGTTAAACTGCAGGTCCCCCGTGTTTCTACCTTAGCGCTGAGGAGAAACACGTGGCAGAGAAGAGGCCGATGCCCAGCAGTGGGACGGAAAGGCTGTTGATGATGATCTTTAGTTTATATGTTAGCCCTTTGTGCCAGACCTTATCAAAAGCCTGGGCTACATCTAAGAATATGGCCGAGCAGATTTTCTTTTCTTCATAGGCCTTTTCAATGATGTCCGTTATTCGGTGTACCTGGTCGATCATCGAATGCTTATTTCTAAAGCCAAACTGGTGAGCAGGGATTAGGTTCTTGCTTTCAATAATTGGTTTAAATCGCTCCAAGAGCAGCTTCTCAAATAATTTGGACATTATTGGGAGTAGCGAAATGGGTCTGTACGATGAGGCTTTGTTGTGAGGTTTTCCCGGTTTAGCAATCATGATTACCTCGGCCATTTTCCAGACGTCCGGCACATGTTTCAAGCGAAATGCTGCATTTATCAGGCAAGTAAGTTTTACCAATGCTTTCCTAGGCAGTTTCTTGAGTATTTCTCCGGTTATGAGGTCATATCCTGGAGCTTTTTTCGAACTGATATTGGTTCTAATTTCTTCTGCAACCTCTTTTGGAGTTGCCAATACAATGTTTATTTCTTCGCCTTCGTGCTGTGGCAGTTCTTGCACAAGTTGACTTTCATTTGGCTGGAAGGTTTGCTCTAGATGGCTTTAAAACACTTCTGATTTTTGCTGATTATTTTTTGCCCAGCTTCCGTCTGAAGATCTGATTGGTGTACTCTGCATGCATGGTCGTTTCAATTTTTTAGTGGCCCTCCAAAGGGAATAGTCTGTTGCCTTATCGTCTGTTAGCTCTACCTAGTATTTATTTATAGATTCATTTTCTAGTTCTACAATTTCCCTTCTTAGTTTTTGAGTAGCATTGTTTAATCTAGTTTTGTCGTCTGGTGCTCTTGTTATGTGCCACTTTTTTCTCAGTTTCCTTTTTTCGGCTACTAATTTTCTGATTTCCATACGGTAGTTGTTACCAACCGTTAATTTCCTGATTTCGGGTGTGTTTTTCCAAGCGGCCTGTTGTATCTTTGTTACAAACTTTTCGACTTCTTGGTTTAGTTGGTTTTTCGTCTTCAGTGGAGTATTCAACTGTATAGTGTTAGACAAGTCCTCTTGGAATCCCTCCTAGTCGGTCTTTCCATTCACTAATGTTGGTTTATGTTCTTTGTTAATGATGGTTTCGCTTAATGTTAGGATTACTGCAGTGTGGTCAGAATCCAGATCAAGGTTCTCTTCAACTGCCATGTAGTTTGGAGAGATTTATCTAATGATAAAGAAGTCCAATAAGTCGGGGATCATTTTTGGATCGGTGGGCCAGTACGTGGGCTTTCTTGTTGATTGGTAACAGCATCCAAGCTGTGCAGCTGCTTTATGTAGCTCCCTTCCCTTGGTTGTGGATAGCCTAGATCCCCACAGAGTGTTCTTGGCATTATAATCACCGCCAATTATAAATTTATTACCAAGGCGGCTTAGAACATTAAGATAGCTCTCTTTTTTCTGATTGTGCCGTGGGGGGCAGTATATTGCTGCTATTGTGATTTTTTCCCTCCCAGTATTGATCGTTATTGCTGTTACCTGATTTTCCTCTAGTTCCATATCTAATTCTTTATAATGAGAGATGTTGTTTTTAACTATTATAGCACTACCTCCTCTTGCGGCATTTGATGGGTGGATGGCGTGATAAGAGTTATATCCTCTAAATTTGATATAGGATTGTCTTGTTAAGTGAGTCTCTATGATGAGGCATATATCTATTTTCTGGATGTCAAGGAATACCTGGAGTTCAGGTTGCTTTTCTATGATCCCATTGGCATTCCACGTGGCTATTCTAATTTCTTTTCTGGCCATTTGGAATTTTTGATGTTGTTGGTCTATTATTTTGTTCAAGTTTCTGAAGCCTTTCAGAAAACGAGTCCATCCTAGCTATTAATGTTAGTAGTAGCTCGTTGGTGGATTTTTCTGCTGTCTGTGCTGCTGTTTGTGGAATAATCTGTGGTGCCGCCTGTGTTGCTATGTGAGGAGCTGTTCTATTCATGCTTCGTGCATAGGTTCTGTCACTACTGGCTTGCGTATATATTCTCGTCGTACTTCACAGCCTCGATAGTTCGCCGGGTGTTCTAGATTACAGTTTGCACATTTTGGTTTTTGCTCTGGTGTTTTTCTGCATTCCCTATATGTTTACGCACACACTTTACATACCTTGGCTGTCTATTGCAGAACCTTTGGGTGTGTCCGTATAGTTGGCATTTCTTACACTGTGGTATGGATTTCGGTTTCCTTAGAGATTCAATTCGAATTCTCATTCCCAATATTTCTTTGATTTCATGTATTTTTTTGGCATCTTCATTATGCTCAAACGACAGCATAAATAGCGGAAGTGGTTTTTTTCACTGATTCAAATACCCCTTTATTTCTTCGCCTTCGTGCTGTGGCAGTTCTTGCACAAGTTGACTTTCATTTGGCTGGAAGGTTTGCTCTAGATGCCAGTTTTTGCTGAGCGTTCCGTAAGGCTCTGCATGCATGGAATCGGTAGTAAGCTCTGCATTTAGTTCTTTTCAACGAATCTAGTGTCGTCTGGTGCTCTTGCTGTTGAGGGGTAGTTCCTCGAGCCATCACTCGACTATTTAGTTGGCTCGTCGTGGAGTATTCTGTATAGTGTTAGACTCCTCTTGGAATAGTCGAGTTGCAATGATGGTAATGCTGCAGTGTCAGAATCACATTAACTGCCACTAATGATTCCAAGGTATCCTAGTACTTGGGCTTTCCTGTTGATTGGTAACAGCATCCAAGTTGTGCAGCTGCTTTATGTAGCTCCCTTCCCTTGGTTGTGGATAGCCTAGATCCCCACAGAGTGTTCTTGGCATTATAATCACCGCCAATTATAAATTTATTACCAAGGCGGCTTAGAACATTAAGATACCTCTCTTTTTTTTGATTGTGCCATGGGGGGCAGTATATTGCTGCTATTGATTTGGCGTGCACCTGATTTGGGAGAAAGAGCACTACCTCTTCTTGCTACATTTGATGGGTGGATGGCGTGATAAGAGTTATATCCTCTAAATTTGATATGGGATAGTCTTGTTAAGTGAGTCTCTGTGATGAGGCATATATCTATTTTCTGGATATCAAGGAATGCCTGGAGTTCACTAGATCCCATTGGCATTCCAAGGCCATAAATATTATTTTGTCAAGTGCCTTTCAGAATCCATGCTACTCCAATAATCTAGTTGTTCTATTCAATAGGTTCACTACTATATATTCTACTTCACAGCCTCGATAGTTCGCCGGGTGTTCTAGATTACAGTTTGCACATTTTGGTTTTTGCTCTGGTGTTTTTCTGCATTCCCTAGTAATATGTTTACCCGCACACTTTACACACCTTGGCTGTCTATTGCAGAACCTTTGGGTGTGTCCGTATAGTTGGCATTTCTTACACTGTGGTATGGATTTCGGTTTCCTTAGAGATTCAATTCGAATTCTCATTCCCAATATTTCTTTGATTTCATGTATTTTTTTGGCATCTTCATTATGCTCAAACGACAGCATAAATAGCGGAAGTGGTTTTTTTCACTGATTCAAATACCCCTTTTTTTGTTTCAGTTCTTTCATTTTTTAAGATGTTTGTAGCGTTTACGCATAACAGGTTAAGTTGCTTTAGTTCTTCAACGATCTTGTTTGGGTCTGCTGTTGAGGGTATTCCTCGAGCCATCACTCATATGTGTCTCGTCTGTTTGTCTTCGTATGAGTGCAATTGTAGCTGATTCTCATTAAGACTATTTAAGGTACCTTTGAAAGCTTGCATTTCTTCGGTATTAATTTTAATTTGGTCGTTTCTTTTGACCATATGATTGATGGTTAGTGATTTTGGGTTAATTCATATTAGTTTTAATTTATATTCATATTATAGGTATACTTTAGCATACTCACATCAAGTAAATAATAGTGCGAATTGACCCAAAACTATTTTTAAAACAATACTAAATATAAAATTAAAAAACATAGCTCACCAAATAATCACAGAATACAATTGTTCCACCAATACGAACTATTTCCAAGTTAATACAGTGTAATTTTGGTACCACGAGAGAATCTTGCCTGAAAAACGAATAGTAACAGTACATTTAATTTAATTATGTACATGACAAGTCCTACAACTGATTAACTATTCCATAACTTTCTGTAATTTGCATTGTTGTTGACCAAAACTTTCTACTGCTGTAATTAAGCAAAGTTAGCAGATAACACCATTCAAAAGCTACGGTGGGAAAAAATGGTGCTAGTTTCATAATATTTCGGTTAATGTCATCCAGAGGAATTTGTTCTTCATTTTCATCCATTAGTAGTTCACTATTTATCAATTCTACAGCTGTATTTGCTATTTTGCAGTGGCTTCCTATAAACCAAACGAACTCTCTCATTCAAAGTATTAACTTACAGTTTCTTTTTGTACATACCTGACTGAAATATGTGTAAACAAAACATAAGAAAACTTGACAGTTGCTCAATTAGAAATAAATCTTCTTCGGTGACAATAATTTCCACACATTTTTCTACCACAATGTCAATCACTCGAAAAATATATCTCACGAAAATAACTTCTGGAGCTATGCCATTAAAGAATTCAGAGGTGTTAGTAACATTAAGTGGATCAGCAGTGGTCAATATATTGCGGAAGACACTTCTTGGCACAAAATCTGATTGCACTTCCATAATCTTTAACAGCAGCATTTCTTCTTTTGCTTGTGACACCACTAATAAGAGGGTAAGAATTTTTCCCATCCAACGGTTGATTTGTGTTAATGAGCTCTCCTAGAAAACAAGTTGATATATGGCATCCTAATCTAATATAAGTTAAGCTGATTGAGAATGCGAACCGCCTAATCAGAAGAAACCAATCTGACAAATAGAAACACGCAATGGAATATTTACAAGGATATTCAAGTATTTGCTTGACTAATAAATTGTATTAAAGAAAATATTTATATTGTGTATTTACAAAAGGCATATTTACAGTTAAAATAAGCTTCAATTTTTAATTATCCAATGGTTTCTACTAGACCCTGTAGAGCATAAGCTAACATGACCGAGTGTACCAACTCAAAGACTATGCTGTGGTAAGCCAAGCTATTTTAATGTAACTTGAGTTAGCATACCTTAACTTAATGCATCATCTAACCTGAACTAGAATAACCTACGTCAATCTAGGTTAAGTTAACCTCAACTAACTTAAGCTCAGTTATTCCAACTTGTGCTACATGTTAAGTAACACCAGCTCAATCTAATCCACGCTAATCCATAATAATTAATCTAAGTTTAGCTGACTTAACTTAAGACAACTTAAATTGTGTTATGTTACGTTAAAATCAACCTCAACCAATTCAAAATACATTATTTAATATGAACTCAGCTAAGCTAATCTACTTTATTATGAAACCTGACAAAGTACCTAAGATAAATTAACCTACATCAACCCAAATTAAGCTAAGCTAATCCACGATAATTTTATCTAAGCTTAGTCAAGCTAAATTAAAACAACTTAAATTGTGCTATGCTACTTTAAAGTCATCCTCAATTAATTAAGATGCATTCCTTACCCTGAGCTTGGTTAAGCTAACGTGACTTATTATGAAACTGAATTAACTCAACCTAAGCTAAGCCAATCTAGAATTACTCAAATCAAGCTAACCTAATCCAAGATAATGTAATCTACGCTTAGCTAAGCTAAATTAAGACAACTTAAATTGTGTTATGCTACTTTAAAATCAACCTTAATTAATTTAAGATGCATTCCTTAACTTGAGCTTGGCTAAGCATATCTAACTTATTATGAAACCTGATTTAAAGTAAGCTAAGTTAAGCCAGCCCAAGATAAGCTATCCCAGCATAATTTTAATTATGGCAACTTACGCTGTCTTATACCAGCATAGTTTAAACTAAGTTAAGGAATTCCAAGGTACACTAATTACTAATTTAACTTATTATGTATCTTTCTGTAAACCAAATTAAGTTAACATTACCCATTTGAAGTTGTGCTATATTACTTTAATTCAAGCTAAGCTAATTCAAAATAACCTAACAAAGCCACAACTAATCTAAGGTAACCTAATCTAATATAGGTTAGCAGCATAAAGTAGATCACCAAATCATGATATGAAATGGACAATTATAGATTGCGAATGAGAAGCATTTTAGAGATAAATTTGTACTTAAATTATACTTACTTCGTAAGGTGGTTCATCAAACAGAATTATTAAAACATCATTTAATGGCTTGAAAACACTGGGATTTAAGACAAATATCAGTTTCCTAGTTGCAGATAATGCCGATTTATTATTTATCGCAATTTTATTTTGTTTCAGCATTGGGAGAAAAACATCAGCAACTTGCTTCGACCACCTCAGCCACTTGTCTGTGTTATCAATGCAATATTTACTTTCATTAAGAATTAATGTCAGTAAATGTAGCACATCATAGTATTCCAATAACCTCAAGAGCATTGATAACAACACTTCCCGCGTTGTTTCTAGCTCTTTGAAATCCGATGTATTAGACTTATTTCTAAATAGGAATATATCCTCCACAACAGGTTCAAGAGCAGGAATGCAATGTGTTAAAGGAGGCTGCCCACTTGCCATAAGACCATCGCAGAGTTGGATGATTTTGGGGACACCAATTATGCTCTTTGAGTGTTGTTTTCCATAAGATAAATGGACCAAAAAGTTAAAGATTCGTGGAATTAATTCATTTGAGAATCTGCAATTAAAGTTTCATCAAAGCATGCAGTGTTATGGAAGGTGAACTTACGGTATTTGCCCTTCTTCGATGTATTCAAATTGTTTTAAAACAAAACCTATAAAAATCTGTTCTGAATCTAAGAGACAATAGTTCACCCTTAGTTGAACTAACTGGCAGAGAAGTTGTAGGACACTACACTGTAGTTTGACATCACTTGTTATGGTGTATTGCTGAAAAGTAAATTGCAGGGACCTTAATAAATAAGTGACTATAGTATTATTAAGAATTACAACATATTGTTTTTGTTAGATCTTATTTATTTATTTCATATTTCTGTATGATAAACACATAACTGTCAAAACTAGTACAAGCAGATACATTGGGTTTGTTCTCGGTCTTGGTTTTCTATTCCAGAACTTCTAATAATGGAGAATTTATGAATTCAATTTACTTTAGGCATTTACATAGACTTTCAAAAGTTTCTAATATACCTATCAATTTTTCACAGACCATTATATAATGTAAAAATGATCTGAACCTATATAAATAGAATTACATTGTGAACAGTTTGATTTGTAAATACTTTATTTCAATAAATCATATATTTTGTTCTTTAGTTGGATATGTTGTACAAATTGTATTTAGTTATTTTAAAAATTGCTTTGCATATAGGCAACCTAATAAAAAATTAAAAGAGACGAAATCAGAACAATTTTTAATACATCTGAGCCAGTATCGGTAATAGGGGATCTAAACAAGTTCACTACATGGGGCTGCAGGGCGTCTAATCCAGAAGGTGTAAGATTTGAGCTGTAACGAAGTTTCAGGGGAGCAACCGTTTCAGCATTTAGTAATTAAATGTTTTTTAGTTCCTGAAAGGGGCGTCTGCAGTAGTGTTAGTGAAGTTCCAAATTGTTTTCCCCCATGCACTCATCATCGCGTTCGAGCGCACTCCGGAGGAGACGCGTAGACAAAAGGGAACCTAGTATATATCCAGGATCCCAGCATAAATTTCGTAATTTGGAGTCCAAGACTTCAGCGAGAAAGTTAACCCAGAACTTGGAGTCAATCTCCACCAGAGAAGGAAGCAAGCCGAAGTTAAGCCACCGAAATATTCTGTCCGTTGGAGAATTCCATAAAATCCGCGTACCTGTACGGTGTCGCATTTATTCATTTTGTGGAACACTTCGCCGTTGGGGTTACCTTGATTGATATCCAGCAGGTTATGCCAGTTAGTATCAATTAGGTTACCATACCAGTGAAATAAGAGATTGAAGGTCTTATAAGCCGGTCAGGCCAGGTTAATTGGACCTTCGATTTTCATATTTTTTTCCGTAATTGGAAATTCATAAGTACGAGGGGTATTTTTTAAATAAGGTCCGTTTGTGAATGAGAGTGAGAATGACGCGCGATCGCCGCAGTGCGCTTGCGTGTCTGCTCCCAGCATGCTTTGCGCGCGTTTAGACGCCATTTGCAGCCGTATCGTATGTCTGTATGCTGAGCTGTAAAAGTTATTACTGTTAAAGAAAATTGAGTCGCTCGCTGACTGTGAGATACGATCTGTAATTCGATTCTTGAGAGCAAGAAACTTGGCAGCAGCGGAAATTCACCGTCAGATTTGTGAAGTTTACGGTGATAATGCTACGAGTGACAGTTAAGTTCGAAAGTGGGCGAGAATGTTCAAGGACAGGCGGGTTAATGTGCATGATGAGCTACGCCCTGGCCGACCTTCTCTGATTTCTGAAGATTTGGTTCGTGATGTGGACAACAAAATTCGAGAGGACCGACGATTCACGATTTCAAAGTTATCAATTGAGTTTCCACAGGTTTCAAGGTCAGTTTTGTACACCATTGTTTCGGGGAAACTGAATTATCGAAAATCGTGTTCTCGATGGGTTCCAAGACTGCTTTCTGACGATCACAAAACAAAAAGATTGGGCTGTGCTTTATCCTTTTTGACTCGATACAATCAGGAAGGAGATGAATTGTTGGACCACATCCTGAAATAAGACTTGGGTGTCTCACATGACTTCTGAGTCCAAGCTACAGTCAATGGAATGGCGACACATATCGTCGCCAACCAGAGTGAAAGCCAAACAGACAATTTCAGCACGAAAGATCATGGCAACTGTCTTTTGGGACAAGAAAGGGATTTTGTTAGTGGATTTTATGCCGAGAGGCACAACAATCAATTATGATGCGTATTGTGTGACCTTGAGAAAACTCCGGCGTGCATAAAAAACAAGCGGCGTGGCCTACTGCCTTCCGGTGTGATGTTGCTCCATGACAATGCAAGGCCACGTTTCTGCATAAACACAAGGTCTAATCAGGTCTTTTGGATGGGAACAACTGGATCATCCACCTTACAGTCCAGACCTTGCCCCCAGCGATTTTAACTTGTTTCGGTACTTAAAGGAGTTCCTTGGTGGTAAACTGTTCAACTACGACAAAGAAGTGAAAACTGCAGTCATGGATTGGGTTTCTTCACAGGTGGCAGATTTTTTTGACGTCGGAATTCAGAAACTTGTTGAGCGGTATGACACATGTTTGAACAAAAATGGAAATTATGTAGAAAAGTAGAGAAAAGTATGTAGATTATGAAAAAAATATAATTTAATGATATTTATAGTATTTTTCTTCTTATTAAAAAAACGGACCTTATTTAAAAATACCCTTCGTAATTTAACAATGTGTTCTAGTCGGTCAGGCCAGATTGTACCTATTTTTAAAATTAGGCATAAATAATGTCAGGTACTCACCGTACAGTCATATTTCATTTTAAATATTCCACGAAACATTTAAATTCATTTATCGTCGAGATTACGAAGCCAAGCACGCTTTCCCGTTGCATCTGGATCTAGCGACCCACTAGTTATCGGGTTCCGTTCATTGAACCAGCGAAGGCAAGAAAATCGTAAACCACTTCACAGCCAAATTAAATTAACTCGTACGAGTACCAGCTGACAATTTAATCTTATAACTGTGTGAACACTGTAAACGGCTCCGATTAGTGGTTTCGTGGGTACATTTTGTTAAACGCATTTAAAACTAACTGCCAGGTGGCAACCATTTAGTTTGTTTATTCCAATCTACAGACTACGATCGTCGCACGCCGCCAGCAGCTGGAACGTAACCTGCGCAGATCATCCAGCCGACCTCCGACCCAGTACCAGGGGCATACCGACCAGGATTTTGCAGACATTATTACTTTTATTTATAACCTCAGAATCAAATATATTTTTCGTTTATTGTAACAGTTAAATATAATAAATCCTGTTATAACCATTACAGTCTCTCCGCATGTTATTACGAACTACTGGCTCTGAGTTAAAACCATGCACCCGTCGCCGTGTGGACGGACCGTTACAGAGCATTACTCTACAACTCACGGATTTCAAGTTCTGACCCCAGACGATACACCTACTTCCCGTATAGAGCTGACCACCAGCCGGACATACTGGATATTGTCCTTGTTGTTTCCAAAAAAATCATCCAAAACGTAATCACTGAATTAAACTCTGACCATCTACTTGTGCTTATATCCTTTCTCAGTTCACCCAAACCCAAGCCACCCCCTATTGAACTAGTCAATGGGTCGATCAATTGGGATCTCTTCCAAGAAGGTCTGGACCATAACCTCACAAAACCAAGAGTTCTGAGAAATCTAGAAGACATTGATGTAACTGTTTCCACCATCACCACATCAATAACTGATACAGTAAAAGTAGTACCTCAACTGCACCCAGATATCGCTGTCCCGACTATAACCTCCCCCCCCCCCTCTGCGCTCTATAATCAACCTAATCCAGCATCGAAGTCAAGTTCTAAAAGTCTGACAAAGAATGGGAAGACCAGAAACCAAAAGGTTCTTGAATAACATCACACATCACATAAAGCGAGAGCTGGATGATTACAGAATTCAATCTTACCGTAAGCACATTGAAAACATCGGCCCCGGTGACCTGGGGATGTGGAAAACCACCAGAAAAATCCCTCAAGAGCTGCCTACACTCAAATCGGCTAATAATACCCTCTGCACTGATAGCGAAAAAACTGAAGCCTTGGCCCATTTTTAAGAACAGGTTTTCACACCGGCCAAATGACACATGCAATCAATCATATCGAGACCCACCACCCTGTCAGCATTGGAAACATAGAATCAACGTCTCCAAATGAACTGAGGGAAATAGCTAATTCTTAACTTGGTCCTCCAACATCTGACTAGTAAATGTCTGGTATATCTAGCTTCTTTGATAAATGGATGCCTGCGAATAGGCTACTTTTCCTTGTCTGTATGTTCGCAAAGACTGGAAAAAATAAAGAAAACACGACCAGCTACCGACCCATTACCCTATTAACTATCTTCTCTAAACTTCAAGAAAATGTTATCCACACTCGCCTTGTCAAAATAGTAGACACGCTCCACATCCTCCCACTCTTTCAATTTGGCTTTAAAAAAGGACACTCGACCTGCCACCAACTACAGGGTGACATGGGAAACGGACGTTTTTCAAATGAAACTATACTCAGTTGATTTTGATGAAAAAATTATTTATTTTACAAAACGAAAGATCAACATCTACCATTTGAACACAATTAGGTATGAAAAATTATGTCACTCAGGTGGCGGCCATCCTCTTGAATGCACACTTCAAGTCTGTGCCAGAAGTTATCCATAACTTTGCCTAACAGCTCTCGTTCAATCAAATGCACCTCTTCTGTAATGGCATCTTTCAACTCCATTAAATTACGGGGTTTGTGAACATAAATACGTTCTTTTAAGTACCCCCACAGGAAATAATCACAGGAGGACAGGTCCGGTGATCTTAAGGGTGAGGGCACGTCACCGAAACGCGAAATGAAGTGTTCAGGAAACATGTTCCTCACAACTGCCATCGATACGTTGGCAGTGTGCGCTGTGGCACCATCTTGTTGAAAATAAACATTTCTTATGTTTGTTCATCGTCTTTGAAGTTTTGGTCGAAAAAACGTATTCAATATGTGGACGTAACGATTCGAGTTCATCGTCACCGTAAAGACGTTCTCCACAAAAAAAAAAAATACGGTCCGATTACACCAAAAACGGCAACTGCACACCAAACTGTCACACGCTCAGAGTGGAGAGGTTTTTCATAGGTGTTGCGAATATTTTCAGGCGCCCAATAGCGAAAGTTTTGTCTATTTACCGAACCACTTAAATGGAAATGAGCTTCATCGCTCATTATCACTACTGCATTTGGGTCTTCTTCAAACACCACTTGCATACCCATAGCGAAGTCCCGTCGTTGTGGGTAGTCCCTCACATTGAGTTGCTGAACCACCTGCATTTTATATGGATGGAATTTTAAATCAAAACGTAAAATTTTTCTCACAGATTCACGGTTTATCTGTAACTCGCGCGCATGTTGACGTGCCGATCGACTGGGGCTCCTCATGATTGCCTGTGTCACTCTGGCGATGTTTTCTGGTGTCCTCCCACTTCTTTTTGTAGGGCCTGGCGGCTTTTTCTTTGTAATATTTCCTTTTAATCTGAAACCTTCAACCCATCGCAGGATCATATTGCGGCTTGGAACTGCGCCATTCCGACAGATATTAAAATGGCGACGAAAGATCCGCTGTGTTGCAATGACAGATTCGCCATTTAGAACAAACGTATCGTACGCGAACACGCGTTGCTGTATCGTCCACTGCTCCACTGTAACTAAAACGGTAGGCCACCTCGAAGCGAATGTCCCCAACCGCATCTCGCTACCACCACTTATAGCTGTATTCTAGCCATTCTAAAAACGTCCGTTTCCTATATGTCACTCTGTAGAAAGAATCAGCGAACTAAACGAAACAGGAATCGAAAACAAATGCTACACCACTGCAATCTTCCTAGATATACTCAGGCATTTGACGGGGTCTGGGTCGAAGGCCTCGAGAAAAAATTACTAAAATATGGCAGACCTAGATATATACTAGCAGTTTATTACGGGCCAATCGCGCCCTTTCGACGACCCGTAAACAAGCGGATGGAAAAGGGCCTACAGCTTAGCTCAGAGGAATAGGGGGAGTTCGTGAAAATCGCTTATGGAAGAAAATCTTTAGTTGTGTACAGGGCGAATCAAAATAAGTGGGCGCCACCTTCCAAATCCAGCTGATTGTAGGTCCTCGTGGAAGGCCGAGAAGCCAACAGCTTACGGGAACGGAACTTACCGTGATCGTGCCTCCTCCTATATATTTAAAGCTTGCAAAATTCCTACACCAGCAACACCAAAGACACAATAAGAGATACCGTAAAAACGGAATAGGTATCTCGATTATCCAAAAACATTGCACCACATTTCGAAATCTTATGCAAAAGTTCTGGAAGGAATTTCTAACACGTGAGTTCTCGGAAGCGTCCGAGGTCAAGCGCGGAGAAAAAAACAAGAGTCTGCAATTTTGACACAAAAGAACCTGTCAAGGTTTAAGGGAACCGGCCTTCCATAACTCAATTTTCAAGACAAAACAAAATAGCGAAAATGGTAACCCAAAATAAGACTGCATTTAAAATAACGTTATTAATTCTAACGAAGCGGCAAACAAATTAAGAAATCAATTCATATAAAACGGCACATTTTAAAATGAACATAACAAGTTGCCTTCTTCTTCTTAGAAGAGCGCACATTTGCTGTCAAAGTAAACTCTACCATCTCCAAAACTAAAGCCATACGGGGGTATTCTTGGCCCGCTCCTCTTCAATATCTACACCTCTGACATCCCTGCGTCAATAGCAATGTTTGCTGACGATATAGCTATTGTTACACAAAGCACAGACCTAGAAACGGCAGTCAAGCAATTAAAAACTGCAACGGACAAATTCTGTAAGTAGCTCAAAAGCTGGAATATCCAAATCAACCCATCCAAGTACTAATGTAAAATCTTTAAGTTAAGAACAATAGTTGATCCGCTCTCCTTCAACATCAATGGAACTGTGCTGGAACCCCAAAGATTCCGCAATCAAATACCTCGGTGTACATCTAGATACAAGACTGAGTTGGATTTATCACATAAATCAAAAATGGATACAATGCCACAATCGACTACGACAACTTTACCTGCTAATAAATTGGAAAACCCCGCTCCGACCGGAATGCACTGTTCTTATGTACAAATCTTTACTGCGACCTCTAGCACTTTTCATCTCCCCTGTCTCAAGTAATATATTCAAAACCAATATCTCGAAGATACAATGGTTCCAAAACAAGACATTCCGTATTGCAGTAAAGTCCCATGGTATGTTCGCAACACACAATTGCATTACGAACTGAGTTTATCGCCAATCCAAAACTATGTTACCATGAGCCCCAAAAACTTTATGAAAGTGACGGAGCACTATACTACAACCTTAGCCAGCGCGACATCCACGTAAGACTTAAGAGAAAGCTTCCTCAAGATGTAATATCCGAAGAGGACAACAACTACGATCATATGCTTACACTATCCAAGGCAATACTGTTAGCCTTGACCAGTTAATCCTCGATCATACATAAATAATTCACTGTAATCATTGTCCAACAAATTACAAATGTCATGTATAGCACGTGTAATGCTGATCTGACGAACGTAATAAACTTAAAAAAAATACTTTATATATTTGGTTTTGTTAACATTCTTCTGAAAGGTTAATTTATAATGTTTTGTTTAAATTATTTTGCCAATTAGTTTAGTATTATAACCGCTAGTATGTTTACTTTCATTCTGAATTTACTCCAAAATATCAATTATTGAAAATACTTCTGTCTAGCACAGGAGAAGAAATAATGTAATACTGACCTTCAAAGATTTTATAACCATAGGTTCAAACAGGCGAATGTAATTAGCCAAAATTTTATCAGCTCCTCTGGGCAATACCGAGGATTTCTTATTTTCTTTGCGATGCAAATACCCCATCACTATATTATCTCCGTCCCGGTCTACCTTGCTGGAGTTGTGGAAACTCTGTATGCAGAGTGATACATCACTATATGGCTTTTGAAAAATACTATGATAAAACAAGCCCTCATTGTCTTCTTCCTGAAGAATGGCAAATTTTAAAAGTGAACTAAGCAACGTTACTGATATTGACCTTCTGTTGCTCATTGCTAGTAGAAACATGAAGAATATCGGATGCATTGCAAGTCAAGTTGGTGCCAAACAAACTTTTTAGCAGCTGCTGCACACATCCAACAGTAGATGAAGGCTCCAAATTAAATGTACACCGAGAATAATTTAATATTTCTTCAGAGATCCTTCCTGATTCTAGTAAAGTTGCCAATTCAAGAAGTTGTGATAATGTTTCTAATGTAGTTCTCAAAAGATCCAGAAATTTCTCTGATGCTTCAGAATCTAAAGTCGTCTATAACACAAATCAAACATAAAAATTGCCTTAAAAGTTTAAAAAACTTACCTTGTAATTTGTGTATGATGTTTTAAGCAAATCATATATTTTCAGATAATGTGGTATGCTAGCAAAATACCCCATCAAATTGGATTTTGCGTTTTCATTCTTTTTTTCACCCTTTTCATCTTTTTCAGAACCTTTTCCAGGTG
>JABXWE010030480.1:0-25844 GCA_014611495.1 Limonius californicus
AGCTTATAGCCACAAAGTCAGAACACAATACCTACACGTCAGCGACACTAAGTATCACGTGTTAACAAAAATCATCACATCTGTCGATAAAGCGTGGAAACAATTATTATATATATATATATATATATATATATATATTAGTCTTCAAATGTTACATCGGTTGCTGGTGTGCATTAGCCATTATTTTTCTGTCTTCGGCATCCATTGATACTAGATTTTTGTGTCTCATAACCCTTCTCATTTCTGTCCTGCATTTTAGTTCTGGTTCTCCCATTCTCCTCCTGTCCGCCGCCGACTGGTTCATAATACTTATACTCATCGGCCATTGTTCTTCTGCCATCCTCAATACATGCCCATACCATGATAAAATTTTATTCTCCAGCCTTTCTACCACTGTCTGCTATCACTCCTACTCTATTTTTTATTTCTTCATTCCTAACTCTCTGGATTCTAGAAGTTCGAGCTGAGCGTCTCCCAAAGTCCATTTCTGTGTATAGCAGCATTTGTTTTCCTTTTCGATTAAGAGTCCACGTCTCGCATCCATAGGTCAAGATGCTTTCTACGTCTTAGGTATATGTGAATATTTTTCTAATTTCACGAAATATCAGACTGTAACTTAAAGGAAGCAGAACGTTATTCCGCTGCTTTGTGCTTCCAGAATTTAAGAGGAAAATTTTATTGGAAAATTTTCAGGTAGGGTAGCTGGGAAATTAATCGAGCCAACAAATTCGTATCAACAAATAAATCCAAAAGTCGTTCGGAAAGTCAAAAAATGTACTTTAAATATCTGTGGAGTAAAGCTAAGATACTAAAATATTAGGGTGCAAAAAGGGCATAATATGACAAATCATTTCTTCACTTCCAGTGCACTTTCTATGCAATAGATTTTAAGTGGCTCCACAAAAACGAGGCATTGGGTCTGGTAATCGCACTGGTCATTTATTGGTCTTCGTTGGTAGATCCACTGTTCAGAAGCTTTTATTTAAAAACTGTCTTACAGGCATCATACAAAGCGAAGCAACAGAATCTTCCTGGAAAACGTACTTGTCTTCCATCTAGATGCAAATTTCCGTCTTGATCATTCAATTACGTTTCTCATATACAGATTTCTTCGGTCAAATTTTCTTGGTAAACAGACAACTCGTGATGTTATTTCCCAATATTTCAGTCCGTATTGAATGTACATCCCTAAAAAAAGGGAAGCATTGCGGCGTACAAGCGCGAAACTGGTCAAACAGTACTCAAAGTTAAGATCCACGTGGTGTCCAATTGCATGGTGACCGAAATCTTCGCTCTAACACCGCAACCCGTCGGCCCCCTGGGTTAGTGCGCTACGTCACTAACTACCTCAAACAGGGTTAAAGTGGTAGAAGAATTTATTTTTACCTAGCTAACGAAGTTGTCAGACAACACAAAAATATGCTTTCATCGCTGAACCAAACGTTCTGTATCATATAGTCTTCTGACTTAGCATTGCAGGAATTATTTCGCAAAATTCTACTATCGAAATCTTTAGTTCAGGATAATCCCGAGTTTTGCATAAAAAAACTTAAATTTTTAACATTATGTGCTTTCCTTAACACCAATAGCAACGGAAAGTTGGCAAACAGACTGAGTTGGTTTAAAACTCATTCCCTGAAAAATGTATACTATATCTGAAGAATAAAACGATACGGTCAAAACAAACTGATAAACAATTGTATTTACATAGCAAACTTGTTCTTCAAATAATATTTTTCAATCCCATTACTAAAAACATAGGATCCTGAAAACATAAGTAAGTAGCGAAAATGTCTTATCGGGTAGAAGCATGGAGCAAGGTACTTCCTCTACAGTTAAAATTTTGCAAAGTATTTCAAAATCACAAAGAATGAAATAATGTATGTTTACATTCTAATAAACATCACTTTGAAATCTGTTGGTTTATTCAACACATACACATTTTTGTTTCATAATTATGGCATGTTGTCTGTGTTAAAATGTTTTTTTACTAATACAAAGCAAAATTCTTGATTAATAATAGTCAAATTATGGCAGACCATTAAAAAATTAGGTTATGGCGCGTATAATTTAAGACACGACATACCTCTCGATTTCCCTAATGGTATGGTTTTTCTACTCATACGTCATGTATACTTCTAAAATAATAATATATACAGGGTGATTAATGGGAGAATACAAGCATATCGTTTGAAAAATTTTCTTCTTCTTTTCCCCCATACTCGTCCCCATTTGGACAAATGCCTCCCCGATGATTCTCCAATTCTCTCTCTTTCATTTTGTTTCTCCAGTTTTTTCCTGCGGCCCTCTTGATATCATCACCCCAAATTTGTATTGTCAGTATTATGATTTACAGATATGCCTGTTTGATGTGCTATGTATTTTGAGTTGCCTGACAAAATTTGTGGGGCTAAGGTATTTGAAGAGAAGTTTATTTGAATATTCCACAACATTAAAGTGCAGATGTAGTGTGTTTCAGTATAATTAATTTTCCATTAAGTACATTTGGATGAAATGATATTTCAGAGTTTTGTTTTGTTAACTGATATTTAAAACACATTTGTTACGAAAACATTTAATATTGCGTTAGTTTCATTACATACTCATTTAGTAATTACTTATTGTAAAAACAGTCACGTTATTAAATATTTTTTTTGTAGTTTCTGCGATATGCACAGCACCAACGGGAATGCTGTGCAAATTCTACCTTGCGGTGTTTTCCCAAAAGTAAATACCATTTCCTCCCAATTATAAGATACATGAAATTAAAGCATTAAGCTAATATACGTCTAGACACTTTAACATTGTTATTAATATATTCTATAAGTACTTCATCAGTTAAGAGTGCACGCAAGCGTGACGTCCGATCATTAAATATTTAACCACTTTTTCAGGGTGAAAGTGCTCGAGGTTTCGGCGAAGGACGACATCAATATTAAAGAAATTTTCCGCTCCTTTTTAACACTGTCGAGAATTTTTCCAAAGGATGCCGAGGATTCCACAGGGCTGAAGAGGCGGTCAAGCGCGTATGTATCGGCCAGTAAGGGCGGCCGAAGGGCAGAAAGTCCTGCACCCGAAAAAGACCGGGCTACCTCAGGAGGCGAAGGGAGCCACTCCTTGGAGAAACCCAAACCTCGATCCAGATCCCTTATACGAAGATCTAGCAGGAAAACTAAGCAACAAATTCGCGACGCGCACAACAGCACCGAGGAATGCACTGTATCGTAAGACTGCTTAAATTTACGATTATAGGTACACGAACCACGAAGACTCCGTCTGATCTTTGTATGTAGTCTTAGATGTTGTCTAGCCTGAAATTTTTTATGATAATTTTGTTACATCCAATCGCACACGAGGATTTCGGTTCAGCTAATTATTACAGGTGCTTTGAGCAATAGCTGCACAAAATGAGTTCAAAAACAGGTGAGGTGAGGTTCATAAAACGTAGAATTTGCGGATTATACGATGTCTGTGATCTCGAGTTTTCCCATTTGCATAACGAGCAGAATTCAAAGAATCTGTAGCACTGAACTGCAATATCTCAGAGTTTGAGCATTTGTTACACCCAAGAGAATCTTAAAAATTTGCTCAGTTGCAGAATTCACAACTTAGGTTAATGCATGTTATATTTTTATGCTGAACATTCGTTTGTTCTTTTTTAAAAACTACGGTTATAATATTTCTTGGGGAAACTTTCTACAAGGTTGATTCATCTTAACTTTCGTGCCACCTCTCTTTTAACTAAACTTAAATAAATGTAGATTATACTGATTGTTAAATGTGTTAAATGAATTTGCTTTATCATATTTAAAAAGTGATGACGAATAGGAAACCGCTGTAAATCTGAACATTAACTCCGTATCCTTTCCAACTCTCAAGTTTTTCATTACCCCTAACTCCATACAAATAAAACCCAAGTTAAACGCATCTGTTACACAACGCACTCATTCGTATGTATTTACGAATCGCGATCAAAATGTTGCGCAATTGGGTCTATAAAAAACAAGAAAAATCTATGTACTTTAAATTTCTTTCTTGCACAGCTCTCCATCGTTGCAAGCGCTTCTACCACTGTTCAAATGCTCTCTGAAAGGCAGGTTCTACAAATGTGTCAAGCACTATCTGCGATTCGCGCTAGATCTCCAGGGTTTCAAAACGGCATTCCGCCATTTTAACTCCATCTTAGGGGGAAAATAAACCACGGAGAGGGAAGCAAATGTAAATCTAGGTAATACAGGGGTTGCAGGTCGACCTTTATGATGTAACGACCAAAAAAATTGGGAGTTCTGAACACTGTGAGCAACTGCGTTGCCATGATAGAGCAGAAAATCGCCCTCTTGAGCTAGTTCTCTTCCATGATTTTAAAACAGCGATCCACAAACTTTAACGTCATCTCAGGGAAGAAGACAAAGCCATAGGAAAGCAAATCTGGGAAATAGGAAGGTTGAACATCAACGATTATGTTGTTGCGGTCAAAAAATGGCGAGTTCTCAAGCGAATACATTTTCATGATGGGGCACAGAATTGTACCCCTACACGGTTTCGAAACGGCAATCATAGAATGTTAACTTGTGAAGAGGAAGAAGTCATAGAAAGGCTAATCTAGAAAAGATGGAGCTGACTAATGTTATCTATGCTGCTGCGTTCCAAAGAATCGCAAAATCTGAACGTTGTATGAGCAAGTGCGTTGTCATGATGGAGCACAGAATTGGATCTCCTCCATGGTTTCAAAACGGCAATCCACGAACTTTAACTTCATCGTAAGGAAGAGGAAGAAGACATAGGCAGGCAAATAAAGAGAACATGATAGTTGAGAAACGACAGTTATGTTGTTGTGGTCTAAAAACCGCAAGATCTGAACGGTGTGTGAGCGAGTGCATTGTCATGATGAAACACAAAATTGGATCTCCATGATTTCACAAGGGCAATCCACAAACTTTAACTTCTTCTTAGGGAAGAGAAAGAAGTCATAGAAACGCAAATCTAGATAATATGAGGCCTGAGAAATGACATCTATGTTGCGGCCGAAAAAATCACTAGCTCTGAACACTGTGTGAGAGGGTGTGTCGTCATGATGGACCAAAAAATTGCTCTCTTGAGCTAGATTTCTTCCACGGTTATAAAACGGCGATCCACAAACTTTAACTTCATCTCCATCTCAGCGAGGAGGACAAAGTCACAGGAAGGCAAATCTAGGGAATATGGAGGCTGAAGAATATCGATTATGTTACCGTCAAAAAAATCGCGTGTTTTCAATGCTGTATAAGCGGGTGCGTTTTCATAATGAAGCACATAATTGGATCGCCTCCATGGTTTCTAAACGGCAATCATAGAACTTTAACGTCATCTTCGGGAAGAGGAAGAAAACACAGGAAGGCAAATCAAGGGAACAAGGTGATTGAGAAACGACAATTAAGTTGTTGTGATCAAAAAATCGCAAGACCTGAACGCTGTGTGAGTGGGTGCGATGTCATGATGGAGCACAAATAGCCATCTCGCCACAGTTCAGACCGTTTGCACCGAATGTCCTCTCTTAGATGCCTTACAAGGTTACAGTAAAATTCACCACTGACAACATATCCCTGTGCCATGAATTGATTGTGTATAACTCGCCGAATGTCTAAAAGAACGACTAGCATGTTATTGGTCGCATTCTTCAGACGTGGAGAGTGCGGGTTCTTCCATTGCGATTACTATAATGTTGTCGTACAATCAGATTCGACCCCCTGTGACTTCTTCCTATTCCCTGCTATGAGGTACAAGCAACCTATGCGGTCGCTGTTGGCAAACCGTGGAAAAGATTCATCGTGAATCACAGATGGTGCTCGACACAGTTGAAAAACGTAACTTTCAGAAAACATTCGAACAATGGCAGAAGCGCTGGCAGTAATATAAACGGCATAGTAGGACCACTTCGAAGATGGCCATTTAAAGCAAGTACGGCTTTCCTTTTTTATAGGCCTAGTTCCGGAACTTATTGATTGTACCTCATATATTACATAAAATCAGTAAATTGCATTAAAATATTTGATAATGCACTGTATACCTTTGAATTTTAAAATTCTAAACGCACCGGCCTGATATAACAAAGCCAACGGGATCAGCTCCTAGTCACACCTATTTAAATAATTCATAACTTACATATTGATATACGATTTATATGTTAATAAAATTATGGTACTTACGCAAATAAATAACTACAATTAGCTCTCGATTTACGTCGGTCCCATTTACGCCGATTTATTTCTCACCATCAACATAAATTTTAGTTTGGTTTTCCATGTTCACACACAAGAAACTTTCAGTTTACGCTATCATAATTAATCCTAAGTATTAGGTAATAATCAATAATATTAATGATTGTTATACTTAATTAATAATATTTTTTAAATTAAGAAATGAGAAAATGCGTTTCTTGGAAAAGAAGTGCAACCATATAAAGCTTCATTTTCCTGCTAAAATCATCAACACGGATTTGTGGCCTCTAAATATATGGAAATCAATGAATGCAAAATTTGCTTATTTTTTTCTGGTATTATTACCCTACATTAATAGAATGCAATATAAAAAATAATTTATATCTGTGGTTTAAATAAATAACTTGAGAATAATTGTTCAAGGTAGCATTTTTGACAACAATGATACAATTACTAAACTATTTTTACTACCAAAAATACAGTTTTAATAAACGCACAAAATGTGTCACAGCAAAAATTGCACAGCCTTTAAAACTAGCAAGATACAACGCGGCAGCTACATGAAATATACTTGCTTAATAGACCAAACAATATACGTATAAGTATTAATGAAATAGTAGGGGTTGTTATGTATCAACTGATGTATTACATACACAAGTTCAAATAAACAAAAGTAGGAGGTATTTTAGCAAGCAGAATAAAATAGTAATATCTCAAAACTGCAAATAAAATTTTGTTATGCAGCTATGAAGATTGAGCAGGAAACATTGGTGAAAATAATTCAATTTCTACTTCAAAGTCTAAAATACTTTATTTATGCACAACAAGTTAGGCTCATAGCCACTAAGACAACTAGTGATATTATTTTTATTAATTGATCACTCTTAGTTGCCAAGGTACCATGTATAAGGTGTGTTTCATAAATCAAATACTGCACCACCTAGGTTATTTGTACCACTCTGTATAGCGCTATTTAGAAAACAGTTACAGATACTTTATCATTGGTAATAGAGTTTACCGATCTTTCTTCAGTGTGTCCTATAACTCGCGATAAAACGCCTTGTAACGCTGCTCAGCAGTCCATACTAAATAAAAAACATCTAAAATATTTATTTTTCGAATGCCTTCGATCAGGTGACCTTGGCGGCCAAGCTATAGCACCCCCACGGCCAATTCACCTTGCTGGAAATTAATTTTGAAGCCAATCTCTAACCATGATTCCTTAATAGGTTGGGGCACCATCTTGTTGGTAACACATATTTTGTCTAATTATCAGTGGTACGTTTTTCAATAGTATTTGATTATCATCATTTAGAAAATATAGTAAATGTTCAGCATTAAGGTAATTTGGCCGAATAAAAAGAACAATTGAATAATTATTTACCATACCTGCCCAAACATTAACACTTTATCGATATTGACGATTTCGAAGATGAGCTGCATAAGGATCTGCATCTGCTCACAGAATATTGAAACTAAAATTCGGATATTCCTGATGTTTATTTAATAGACATCCACAGTGCCTAACTTGTGCATTATAATCCTGTGGTAATAAGTATTGCATTTGATTTTTAAAAGAGGCTACAGCCCGTTGTCGTGTAATATTTTGTAAACTGTCGACTTTGGTATGTCTACAATCAGAGAAATACAACGGGCGCTTCTCGCAGGTTGTCTCTCAAATAAATCTAGCACATTTTCTTCAATATTGGTCTATCTTACCATAAATAGACGACCATCACCACATCTTTTTAGACCAACACTTCCACTCTCTCGCAGTCGTTCGTCAGTGGTTTGGATGTTTTCTGTTTGGACAGCGTTCAACCTTGCTTCTGCAGTACAATTACCACCAACCTCTCCAAAAATTCAAATCACGTCGGTATACTCAACAAAAGTGTATTCCATTAATGCAAGTGAAATGGAATTTACAAAAAGAAATGAAAAATGAGTTTGACAACTGTAAAATTCGGAACAGCAGTGTCAAGTTAAAAAGAAATTACTATCAGCCTTGCTTAGATTTGTTTTGATGCCATATCTAAATCTCGTGTTTTCAACTAAATCATTTCAAAGATCTGCAGTTTGAATTTGTGCAGGAGTCATTTTTATTGTTCAAATCTTAAGTTTATTGATGAAGAACTACTTTCATCTATAATATCTGTTAGTTTAGCTTAGTTATTAAAGATACGCAGCCTTCGAATTTCAAACTTCAATCAGCTCGTGTGCAGAAACGAACCTGCGAAAAATAAATATTTTAACTGTTTTGTGCTCAGTATGTTCTGGCGAACAACGCTACAAGGCGTTTTATCTCAACTTATAGGACACCCGGTATACATTCTAGTAGGGTTTTACGAAATTTAAAAATATATATGGTACGATAATTATTTTGAATAATAATAGAAAAAATTGCTGTGGAAATGAAGTCTAAGGTATTTTAATTTCAATCATTTAAATAAAATATTACATGTTTTGTTTGGTTTTGTCTTATACTTATTTTTCACTTTAAATAATTGTTGCAATTCTCTTTTAGTTTAAAAAATTATTTTAATTTTAAAAACTTGCTGATTTTCAGAGGTTCCACATGTACGTGACAAAAGCTCACCTTAATAAATTCAGAATGTTCATCATAAAAAAAATATAAGCCCTTGTTGCATCGGCGTTTTTATTTTCCACTAAGGTGCAGCCTTATGGGAAATCTAAAATGTAACTGTAATAAAACCATTCAATTTGGCTCGTAAATGTCACAGGGGAAACCCACATTTATTGCGCCACATAAGAGCCAATTTTGTTAGGTAAAAACATGCTGCCTTTTATTATCCTATCAAATTATGTTTTTCCATTTAGCCACCTGAAGGTGGAGAAATACTATTACATAACATATCAGAACAGCTCTGCATAATTATTTAATTTTTTCACAATCATTATGTAATTTATGAACGTAAAAGCATACAAATTGTTTCAATTCAATTGTAAGTTACGAGCAGCTTCTTTTCTCAACGGAAAAAATCCTAATATAACCAAACCGTACAGAAGTAAAATTTATCTAACAGGCTCATGTACGACAGTTCGATGTCAAAGGAAAGCATATATTACCGACTATTCCCATACATTATCCTTGGCACAGGCAAATCCCGAAAACCTAACATAAAAATCCAAGATAAATTTCTTTTCTTCCAGGATTTCCTATTCTAAATGCTTTTACATAGAAACGCTACCGGTATTTTATCAAGAAGTTACAAAACGTAACAGAATAAGTTCAATTCCTCCAAATAAAGCAACTCGCAGCTTCATAAAATTTAAAATTTTCATCAGCCTTAATTGAATTGTCATTCTTGCCATCATTCAATATTGGCCTCTAGTTCGATTCATGTTCAATGAAAAATTAATGTATTAGGATTCTATCTAGGCAGCTTAAGTTTTAATGGCTGTCGACGTCTTGAATTTTAACTAACTGAATCGTTCAATAAGAACAGACAACGTTATTATTTATCTATTCCAACTTGTTTTTCAACGTAAAGAAACTTTTTAATGCCATACGAATAAACAATTCATTTTCTTGGGTGTAACGTCTACTAGGCCAATTTAACAACCAAATCTGAATTTAAAGAAAATAAATCAAAATAGTTAATTTAAAAAATAGAGGTTGTAAAATGTGTAAATAAAATATAATATAATTCTTGTTTGATATTATTACTTTAAATAAGCTATAATTTATTGTAAATAATTTACTTTTAATTAATTTGTTTGTAACCTAAGAATCTATCAAATTGCATGTATTTATTTTTGGGAAATTATATTGTGATGTCATACTGAACTGCTTTAACTCGTTCAGATTTAGTCGTGTTTAATGTTTATTGATGGACTTATTTTGTACATACAGGTAGGTAAAGTAGTCAAAGCGTACAGTTTTATATGTTAAATTCTGGATGTGAATGAAGTACTTTTATCCAAATTAAAGTTGATGTGTGTTTTGTAGTGTAACGATGATTAACAGTGATTTTATCTTAATGGCTAGCGTCTGTTAATTAAAGCAACAAATCTTTTGCTCATGAGAATCTACGAAAAAAAAAATGCCGCGGTTTTATAAGTTATAAATAACTGGAAGTATATCACAGGTAAATAATACAATAGATTAAGGAAACGTTGTTTTTCAAAGATATACAAAAATTGTGAACATATAATACCGTCCTAATGATGTTGCAGAATTTACATCCAAACTGGAAGAAAATGTATTTATTGTTTGTTCGTCCATCTCATTGATTCCACGTCTAGTGTTTGATCAATATATATCTGAAAATTCTAAACTATTCAGCATATCTAAATTACTGTGTTAATGAACAATACCAGCAACTTTTTAGGGTGAATTAAAGATATCAAAACAAACTAACAGGCGTATATAAACATAAAAATAGTTTAAACATTTTACCTAATTTTTCAGAAAAAAGTTATTTTGAAAATCTAAAAACTTTTGAATCCATCTTTCAGAGTAGATTCAAGATAACTGAACATTCAAAAGTTAATAAAAATACAAACGCATCCTTAGATGTTCGTACTCATTCTTTATTTCAGTAGGTGCTGTAACTCTGCAATGAAGCTCTTTCAGTATTTGAATTAATTCGGAAAAATGTATTGACTACAGATTTATTTCGTAATTGTTTGGATTGAACGAGTTTGCGTAATATTTCCTTTGTGTATTTTGCTCTGTAAAATAAAATATAACGGGTCTCACCTTATACAGGGTGGCGGGAAAGGTACGACCCAATTTTAGATGTAGCTTCTTGACCAAGAATTAGACTATTTTGTTCCCCAATATCAATTTTTAATGGTACGTAAGGACTAAAGTACTATTCCTTAAAAACCGTTTTAAGAATATTAAGGGAATCTTGTTTGATATCAAGCTAACCAATCAAATGTACATGCAAGCCATCAAATAATAGAATAGCGGCTAAAGTATTTACGTTAGTCAAAAGACTGAGAAAAAACTTGTACAAGACCATTATCCTTTTAGACGTATGCCCTTTGGCCTGAAGAAGACCCCAGCAACTACTCAATTATAAGCTAGATGAGAGATGCAAGTATAAAAAATTCTGTTACTAAAATTATTAACGAAATAGTGATAAAATGGATAGTATACTGGAAGCTGTAACTCTGTAACGAAGGTTCACGTTTATATACAAGGTGTTTCACAACTAGTGTCAAAGACCTTGCCACGTACACAACATATCTCTAACAACTATTGTCTGAATTTTATTTAATTTATTTATTTTTAAATACCGGGAAGTTGCTGAATATGCTGATATTGTTTTCGTTTACGGAAATGTAATCCTTTCATCCAGAGAATACCAATTTGTATTATCCAAATCGATGACAGCCTTATCATCGACTATTTACATGAACATTTAGAAGATTTAGAAGATAAAGCAGCTGGTGTACACTGCTGAAGTACATACAATTGCTTCACAGAATGATCAGTGCGCCAACTTAAATACGCTACAACAACGTACTGTTTTGAGTGTACGATTCATCAGTGTTAGGCTTGTGTGCAAGTTAAAAGAGCAAATTTTTATCGTTTACTATAAGAAATAATGTTTTTTGTGTTTCTAAGCAGTTTGATTTCTTCTGGTAAAGTTCACTTGATATTAAGATTTTGAATGAATTATGCCGTTAAAACTTCGCTGATCTGTAATTGGGTTAGGCATTTTTTACTCAAAATAACCTCAGCAACAAATAGCAGTTATTTACACCAGTTGTGATACACCCTTTATATATATTTTATTTTTACGCTGTCCTAATCCACCGTAAAATTTGTCGGTGATCTTCATTAACACAGTCTTACTGTCACTGTTACAAGTCGAATTCTGCAACAATATTTAGAAAAATCTAATTTAGGCCTGCTTAGAGTATTATGTTATCTTTAGTTTTGTTTTGATTTTGTGTTGCAAGTTTAAAACGAGGAACATTTTGCGGGTACAATGTAAATAGAGTATTATAAATGTTATAATGTATGATTGTTTATATAATACACGTCAAAGAAGCTGTCAGGAATTGATTTCTAATAGGATGTTTCCGTAAAATAAACATTTTACGAAAATTTGTAAGGCTACAGTCGCCGAATGTATTATTGTTACAGAACTTTGCTCAAGCACCAACTTCAGGTTATTCCTTTTCGTGTTCAATCTTCTCAGAACTTTTAACGATTTGATTGAGAGTCTAGAAAAATGTAATCTGTAGTTGATGGTTGAAAGTTGCATTTCTTAATTCTTCTGATTGTTCTAGAAAAAATGATAACCATTTACTAACTAAATCTAAGCTAAACTCTTAAAGCTACTAAAAAACCGAATTATATTACAGCAATTATAGCTATAATAGTTACTGTTCCCTTTAAGACCCCAGAGATTATCTGTGCCCCTGGATGTACTATTCGTACCAAACACTCAGATTATGCCATTTTGTATTGTATAGCTGTGACAATGACTTTACAATACAAGCCGCCCAGATTCCAAAAACAAGGGGTTAGTTTGCGTATATCTATAGGTAGAACATCGTGATAACCCTCAGAACATATTAAGGCGGTTGCAGCAACTTTTTCTATGCACTTTTACATGAACTGCACAAGACCAAAGTAGTAGACACGTAGTTGATAATTACTAACCGTTTTGACTCCTGTTTTACACTATCTTGAATATTCAACAATAGCTATCTATGTATGCTTAACTGTTAGTCTTACACGTCTACGCATTTCCAGTATTCAGCTATGAAACGTAAAAAACTGAACCATACAAATCATATTTTTCCTAAAGAAGGTTGGAGAAAGTTTTTTAAATTTAAATAAATACAAATTTCACATTTTCATGACCCTGAAGCTCAATGTTACATTACATATTCATTTTTTCAGTAGGGATAGTAGAAGGTTGCAGTTTTGTACGTATACACCTGAAGTTATGTATTTTAGTAGCAAATTAGATCAACGTTATGCTTATGTGTATATTTACGTGTCGTTTTATTTGTTATGTAATTAACTTTATAACACTATTAATTTATAAATCTAATATGTTTAAGAATTTTTTATGGATTATAAGAATGTGCCCAAATATATTATATCTTGTAATTTATTACAATAACGCTTAAAATTTTTAGTAGGGAGGGTCCAGACAGCTGACTGAAATTATAAGCTTGTTAAAGTGTTGTTAATGAACCCGTTGTTGTGTAGTTTTGTAACGTTTGTTTTGCGTTGTTTACAGTGTTTACAAATTATAAGAGGAACGCCAAGTGATAAAATATACCATATTTGATTTACGGTTTGTGTTTTCTTTCTTCTCGCCCCAACCCCAGGATTATTACTTGGTAATTTCGTTAATTACTTTTAGAACTTCTAGAAGGAAAGTAAAATGACATCCTAATTAAGAAAAAATAAACAAAATACTTTGCACGGACTTCCTTGATTGCCTCTGCATATTTTCACAGTATATTATATGAATCAATCTTCTTAACATTCCAATTATTTGCGCTTACATGTTGAAAATTAGAATATCAGGATAAATTACAGCTAAAATTAACCTAACTAAACTATAATCACACTTCTACTTTCTGTAAATTATGAATTGCTATCCCTCAAAGTGTATGCAGTAGGTACCTTTGAAGTAGAAACAAAAAGATCTTAGAAGAAACGATAGACTAAACATTTGAATACTCAAAATTTAAACTCGTGCAATAATCAAGAACAGAGTAAGGTTTTATTTTATGCATGATGGGTCTAAAATTCAAAGCAGTTAAATAATACAGCATTAAATAGGAATGATTAGAAATGACTAGATGTGAAAAACAAGATCAGTCAATGAGTAAGCGGTGTATACCGCATTGGCTATCCTCGCACCGTGTATTGTTAAAGAACGTACTCCCTTGCTCCTTGAATCCGCATTTGATTAAATGTGAATGAAAAACTACGAGCTACAGATTTGTGTTGTCAGATTTGTTTTATTTTATAACACTACATGATTACGAAGTGGCAAGAAGTTGCTACAGTTTAGGGACCTAGTAATAGTCGATCTATGTTCATATAACCTCAAAACTATTGTCAGTATTTCACATTAGAAGTTCTAGCATTCTATATGAAACACTTAAAACATTCGAATAACAGTCATTGCTAACGAGGTCTTTCAGAATGCTACCATGTTCATACTGCAGTGTTTCTCAAACTGTGGTATGCATGAAAGGTTTTATTCAGGAGGTATATGGCAGTTTTCGGCTATGCATCATCAACACTTGCAATCAATATTAAAGAACATAAATTGCTTTAAACGTATATACAGGGTGTTCCACGACGTCAATACTTTACCTAAATGTAGGAGAAGTACAAAAAAGTCAAAACTAAAGAGTGGTCATTTTCTCTAAATCGACTATTGAAGAAGTTATGGCCTGTTTTAGTTAAATACTGAAGCAGCCGAAACAATAAATGATATTAAGTGGCATTTGATACAAACTGTCTATGTTACCATGGAAATGATATTATTTACTTGTATGCCAATAAGTGAAACACCTTCAAGTTGATTTCTCTGCTTGAATTTATTAACAGTGTTGATAATGTTAACTATTATAACGCGAGAGTACGCCGATATCCATTATATGTAGGTTTTTTGTGATGGAAACTCAGTAGCAGCTGCTCGAGAATATGGGTTGAGATTTCCAAATCGGCGACTACCAGACCGACGAGTTTGCCAACGAGTACACAACCACCTACGTGAACACGGAATTTTCCCGCAACCGTCGACTGAGCGTCCAATACAGCAAGTATTAGACAATGAGGACAACATACTGCGAGAAATTGATAATAATGCCAGCACCTCTGTTCGTCGTGTATCTACGCAAGTTAATGTACCACGAATGCGAGTTTGGAGAACATTAAGGCGTCATTGTTTATATCTATTTATATACCTACAGATTTCGCTAGTCGTATAGAATTTTGATGCTGGATCATTCAAAATCGAAACCTACGTAATAGAATTTTATTCACGGATGAGGTAACAATTACCAGAAATAGAAAGAACAGCCGCTCTTGGGATTTGGAAAATCCACACGAAGTCACAGCGTCAAATTATCAACATAGGTTTTCAGTGAATATCTGGTGTGGAATTATTGATAACATGCTCATTAGTCTATTCGTTTCTGAGAACCATATAACCGCAGACAGATATTTAACAGATACTTAACTTTTGTAGATTAGTATTTGTGGGGTCATATGAAACATATGGTATACCAAACACCATCAGAGACTGTTGAAGATCTTAGGAGACGCATTTTTGAGGCAGCAAAACTAATTCGGAATAATTATGATATGTTACGTAGGGCAACCAGATCTCTCTTAAGAAGAGCCAGAATGTGTCTCGAGAGCAATGGTGGCCATTTGGAACAATCTCTTAGTTAATTTAAACTAGAATAAAAATAAATACTGGCTTCTCTGAAATTGCAATTATTTAATAACTAATAATTTAACACTCTGTATTTTGAAAACGGTTTACTTCAGGGCATAATTTTATTAGAATTTTTAACTATATTTGGTCTAAAGATTACGTGCACGAAGTAGTGACATCACGTCGTGGAACCCTGTATTTCAAAATAAATTGTATACTATGTATGAATTCAAGTAGTGAAAAGATGAATAAACTTTGTAAGTACGATATGAATTACTTGAAATGTGATTTTCATGGATGGGAAACCAAGAGGAACCTGTTCCTTTTCGTGTCATTTGCGGTGAAACTTTAATAAATAAAATCGTGGAACCATCTAACTTAAATCGCAATTTTGAACCGAAAATAATGGATGCAAGGACAAACCCGTGGAATTTATTCAAAATAAACTAAAAACCTTAAAACAATTTCAAAAAATGACGTCGATCGTGTCAGGAAGTGACAATAAGGTCGCCAATAACAGCACAAAATAGTACAGCGGGAACAATTGTTAAACTTTGCCCAAGCCTGCAGCAACAATACTAGCAGATATTATGGTCGGAGATATTGTAAGGACTTTTGATCGAATTAGCCTTCCAAATAGTATTCTTCATCGAAGAATCACTGTAATGGTTAAAACTATAGAACATACATACATAAGAGTCGTTATTATGCATTGCAGGTCGATGATTTCTCATACATTACCAATTTTGCAAATTTTCTAGTGTTCGTAAGGTACGAAAATAATCGAAAACTTCATGACGTCCTTTTATTTTGCCAACTCTTGTCAGAACACACAACAGAAGAAGAAATACTCAACAATAAAAATACATTCATGCATCAAAACAAGCTTGAATTCAAGAGTTGTGTTAGAATAAGCACAGACGGAGCGAAATCCACGGTCGACCTGTTTCAAGGATTCCTGTTGTTGAACCGCATACAGACTCGACACACTCCTGCATGCACAGGGAGGATTTGGCTACGCATATGATGTGTGCAGGCCTAAAAAAAGTTCCGCAAGAAGATGTGAAACTCATAAATTGTCTAAAAGCCGTCCTCGCCGGGCTCCTAGGTCTAGTGGTTAGCGCATTAGCCTTTAGAACCAAGGGACACGTGGTCGAATCTGGCCAAGATCGGTGAGATTTTTTTAGCGGTGAAAAATCTGAAAGTGCGCCTTCTGTCGGATAAGAAGTAAAGCGGCACTGCGGCACCGTGCCACTGCGATGTGTGACACGCTAAAAATCACTACTGGAGTTGGAATTACCCCAGATAGGCAAAATTCTTAGTTAGGGTATACAATAAGCCAAGGATGGCTGTAGTGCTTAGAGACACTTGGAAAACCACGTCCTAGATCTCACTCTTTCAAATCAACAATCAACAATCGAAGGCCGTCCTCTAAGTGCTAGACTCTCAACTTTGCGAAGAAAAGGAAAGTAATCACAAACAATTGCTTTCCACACCGATGGTCGCTGGCTTTCTCGTGGAACAGTTCTTAGTCGTTTATTTGACCTTCCTAAATGAGTTTTTCTTGATGAACATTTTTAACTGAAAAAACATTTACATAATGGGATATTGCTAAATCAATTAGCATATTTGGATATATTTACTCTGTAGCTGTAGGTTCCAAGAATTACACCCTGTTCATAAATTCCTCGGACCTACGGAATGCGTTACTATAGCAACCAGATTTTCCCAGCGGTAGGAACAATCGAATCAGCTTCCTCCAAGATGATCGCACGTCCGATGGGAATTCAAGAGGGGTTTAAAGGCGTATCCCAACAATACCAAGACCACCACCCTTCCACCGGTACGACTACAGAGAGGTCGATGGTATTCTAGTTTCAATTCAAGTTGTGCATATTTCGTTATTATTATTTTGTGTTGCCGTTGTTATATTCGTTCATCATTAAATCTTTTATTGCACGCACAAAGCAAGGAGATTCCTACATTTGATGTCCAAGATGAAGTTATGGCAAAAACGCGTTGATAATAGAAAATTTATCCCCTTTCCATATCTTGATGAATTGCCTGCAAGTTCAAATAAACAAAGTGGTTATATGAAAATTACTATCTTGGAACATTTACAAATAAATCTAGAAAAGGGTTTGTTGCCAACAGAAGAAGAACAACTTCAAACTAGCTTCTAATAGTTTCCTAAAAAATAAAGAGAGAATACGTTATTATCATTTTGGCTACAAACACAAAATGACAGAATTAACAGATGAAACTCTAAAGTTCATTTTTTGGTTTCCAAGTTCATATCTGGACCAAGTTAGATTTTTGACCCTTGTAAATATTAATTAATAACTATAGAACCTAATTCCGTTGAAATTTATTCCACCATGAGCAATTTTACTCCTCTCAATGATGGTAAATTATTTAAATTAAAGCAAAATTTATAATGTCATACATTTTGTTCTATTAAATATAAATCATATTTTATTGTTTACATGTAGGTACATCTAAATTTAAATCAAATATACATTTACAATGAAATACACCTTCCTATTTTTTTTTAATTTATTTGTTGTTATAGTAGGGTGCTTGATAATAATGAAAATATAAGAAGCGATGCACTGATATCTGAAGTTTGAGAAACACTGCTATATAGAATTTGTAAAAGGTGAACCTTCAATTTGTCGAAACAATTACGTTCATATGATTACCTACTCAAAACATAACCACAACGGGTAATAGTATGAAAATCCGAAAAACTTTATAGTTTCATTCTGAATCTTATTCTAAAAATTACTAACCTTACAAAAATATTTTGACTGAAAACTTCATCTATATTTGCTGCGTCAATCTGAAGCTTTCTTATAACAATATTTCTTCAAGTTTGCAATATATCAACATGGAAAAATATATTTGAGTGTTGCTATTTATATACGCAAGAAATAAGCAAAACCTCACTTTTGATTATTTACGATGTTTTGTTTACATTTGTTACAGCACCTATGTGTGTAACGTAAAACACTTTCGCACTTGTATTTTCATCTTTGCGTTATTTAATAAAAACACTTCAGCTCAACCACTTTCAAAATTCCATGATATAAAGGTTCTAGATATTGTTACAGTTCATCGTGAGAATTACTACATAACTCCCATCAGGTAACAAATGGCGAGCATAAATCAAGTGAATCTGAGATAAACCCCTTTTGTAGGGAGGTGGTATGCGAATATCTCCCTTATACGATCCCAATTTTCAATTATACAGAACACACTGGTTGTTGCTGATAACTAAGTTCATATTTAAACTTGCATGCGGTTGATAAAATAAAACTCTGTGATAATCATATAATAACTACATGTGTTAGATTAAACATATTTGCTTTTTGTCCACATTTAGCAACCAAAAATTCGTCATTCGTCAATAAGTCAATAATAATCTCTTACGGTTAGCCTCTGACTACTCCAAGCAGAATTAACTCAAAAACTGAAAGAGCCATGCTCAATGATAGCTGTCTTAAGCAAACAACACTAACCATTAATGATCGATAACAACATTAACGGAAGCTCCAATAAGCGCTCAAATTCTTCGCCTTGATCAAAATAAAATAAAAATAATATTTGGCAACACCGAATTAATCGATAGTTATAAACATTATCTGCCACCACAACTAGGTCTTACAAAATGAAGTCTAAAGAAATACCACCGATATTTCTGCAAACTGCCAACAATTATCAGGCAGTAATTACTGGGAAAGCAATTATTATATATCATGTCCACTCCATAGAATTCCATTTATTCATCATATTGATTTCCTTGCTTGTCCTACTTTTGTTTTAATATCTGTGGTGCAGTTACCACTGCTATCTAATGTAGTCCCCACATATTTAAATTTGAGACAGTTCCCAATCATTATGTTGTTTTCATCTCTACAGGTGGCCTTCCTATGTTCATATACTGCGTCTTCTGAAGGTTCATTTTTAAACCCCATTTATTAAATTCCTCAGTCAGCTTTCTAGTCATGTATTGTGCGTCTTCTAGGTTTTGAGTGATTACGACCTGGTCGTCTGCAAACAAAAGCGGATGTATGTTTTGTCTTCCTATTTCAATCTCCGTGCCACTATATTTCCGATTCTAATTGTCTAAAGCTCCGTGTAGATCTTGAATAAGGTAAGCAACAGTCCACATTCTTGTTTGAGTCCTTCTGTACTCATGAAGCTTTTGGAAACTGTATTACTGGCAAAATGGGGATATAAATATCGATGGAACATTCCTCAATAATTTGCGCTCCGCAGATGATATTGTCTTAATCAACAGCGATATAAATGAACAGCAAAATATGATCCAACAATTAAACAATGACTCAAAAAAGCAAAATTAGCAATGGACATAAATAAAACCAAGGTAATGAGCAGCAACAACGATTCGATCGCGATAGACAATGAGAAGTTAGAAACGGTAAAATAGTATGTTTACCTAGGACACGTGGTGAAGTTGGGGAAAAAACCAAACCCGAGAAATAAGAAGAAGAATTGAGTCAGCATGGGCAGCCTTTGGGAAACCGAAACATATACTCAAAAGCACATATATACCCATAAATCTAAGAAGGAAGGTTTACGAAACCTGCGTACCTACTACCTGTCAAAACATATGGGCTGGAGGCCATGGTTATCGCCCAGAAAAGCACAGCTATGCTTAGAGTAGCATAGAGAGCATTGGAACGTGCAATGCTAGGCATTATCCTGAAAAACTGGGTAAAAAATGAAACAATCAGGCAAAGAATAAAAATTTCCGATATCATGCAATGAGTAACCCATCTCAAATGGCAATGGGTCTATAGAAACTGGATGCAAAAGGCGCAAAACAGAGGGACATGGAAAGATATAGAAGAGGCTTACGTTCAGTAGTGGACGGCAAAGGACTGTATCTGTGCAATGGAGCTTACGAAAAGTGAGAAAGGTAGGGAAATATTTCAAATAAGCTTATTGTTCCACTGAGTTATAAAAGTAGAACATAGACATAGCAGCAACAATACTCCTCAATGATTGAATTGTCAAGGTTTATGGCATAGAGAAAACTATTGCCACCTTCAAACTAGAAGCTTAATATGCAGTGATCACTATGTTTTCATTCTTGTTCCTCGTTCATGTGTGTAAATTGCGATGGGGAACGCCCCAAACTATAGAGCTTGCAGTTATGATACTAAATCAAATATACAAGCAACGGCCACAAGCTCACCACATAAACCTATTCTATACAAATTTGCAGCTGTCGGTACTACTTATGTCCATAGTATTACAGAGCAGTCATCGTTCGATAATTCGCAACAATTTCTACCTAATTCTCTATCGACTTCAACACTCATTGAAGTAATCCAATCAATTTGAAATATGCTAACACCATTTTATAAGCAAATTTACAAACATTTTACATCCCAAATTATAATGTATATCGCCAAGACCCACTAACAATTTTTGTAGCAGATGGCGTTGCACAAACGTCAAATGGTCAGAGAAGTTATTTGATCAGTGCTACCAAACAATTGCAAAACAATCCTTCTATAGTATATTGTTACTAGAGATGATGTTCCTAAAATCGATAGCTATCCTTATCAATCTTCTTTAATGCTGCTCCCTTTAATAACAATTCTTCGTTGGCAGATACCGAAAAAAATTACTGCAATGACTCACAAATATTTGGTGTCTGTCTATGCGAAATTATACTATACAGTAGCTTTGTGAATACCACGGTTGTAGTAAGAAAATGTTCAAGTTTGTATACCCATGTAAATTATGTTTTCATTTGGCATTTATTCTTATTATTATTATTATTATTATTATTCTTAGTTTAATAATAAATATAAATACTTTTTAACATAAATCAACTACCAAGTGTTACAATAAAAAAAGTATTTATTAAAAAGCATTGGTACATCAACAAAGCAATAACATTGCTCTTCTTAATCAAAAATTACCCAGTTGGCAGTTCTCAGCTTCAAATATGGCACTCTTGGAGGTAACTTGAGAATCATTCTGATAAACTTGCTCATCCAAATTAATCAAAATAAAAAATGTATTTACACTACTCCTTGGATGAATTAGCATACCAAGAAGGCATCCATTTTTGCTCTTTATACAATTGGCTGTATCCTACATGGTTTCTATCACAATGTTTTTCGTTTGCATTACTTTTGCTAGGCTGATTACGATCTTCTATTACACTACTTAGAACAACAAAAGCTTGACCTTCCTTTTCTCTGTTGTCTTCTTCGTCCTTCCATCGGTACCGAGCGGAAGCTTTAAGAATCGCCTGTACCGGAGACGTGCGAGGAGTGTAAGCTAAATTTTCTACCATTATGGGGCTGCCATAATGCCTTCTAGCCCTTAAAGCGCGAAGCCGATCTGCTTCGCTCAATTTCTTTCCCTTTTCAGGCGCAAATGTTGTATTGCGACTCCTGCTTCTACGACTAGGATTAGGCACTTTGGGTCCAAACACACTATTTTCAATCTTCGCAAGATTTTCCTTATTTACGCGTCGTCCAGAAGCTTTAGGGACTGGAGATAAGCTAGCTTTCCTAGGTGCAACTGTGTTCGGGGACAAACTTTCCGGAATCACAGGAAGAGGTAAAGTACTCTTTGCTTCAGCAGGCAAAGCAGCGCTACCATCGCCTGCAGGTGCGGTTCTGAAACGTATACATAAATAGAAAATGTCTTTTTAGGGTGAACATATCAATGTCAACATAAAGTACTGACAAAACTGCCTACTGCCTTACGCGTTTCCAGCGGTCTCATCCAAAAGCGGTGGAGTAGCAGGGCCATCAAAAACCCTTCTGGAGTCAGCGCCCAGATTGTCTAAGGGTCGCAACAGCTCAACTTTCTCCCGAGTTATGTAGTCGATGTACGCCCTTCGATATTCCGGCTGGCACTCAAAAGGACCTTCCAATTTTAGTTCCGTTTGTCTTTTCAATGGATGAGATTTGGAGCCCTTGGGGTGCGCGACGTACTGCGCACGTTTTTCCGTCACCTGGCTCAACTAAAACCACTGATGGTCAACATGAAAATAATAAAAAAAATTCTAGGATGCGGCTTGCATGCGACATGTAGATAAGAACTGCTCCATAATGTATGTATGCTACTTACTGCATGGTGGTGAAAATAAATGCTTGCATGATGGCGTGAAAGTTGCTATTTATGAATGTAAATGAATGAGGTGCAATAAAACGTTTTCATTATTAATTTAACCAGAACGAAGCTATTATGTACAAATAAGTTAATTACATGCCGAACAAAATAAACTGCCAAAACTCATGAATACTTGTTTAATATATATTTGGTTTGCGAAAATGGTGCTACGATCTAGCTTCTTCATTTTATGTTTTAGCACTAAACCCTACCTATTAATATTAAGATACTACAGTAGTTGTTGAATATGACCTGCGTTAGCTTGTAGACTCAACATTACGTAATACTGGAGTATTCTTGAATAATCATATCACTTAGTTCTAGGATTATATGAATCGGTCTTTTAAACAGTGCAATATTTATATATGGAAACACAAAGAGTCTAGGAGAGTGATATACGGAAATGTTGTAAGCCATAAAGCCATTACGTATTAAACCATTGTCAATAAACTTCTGGAAACAACTCAACATTTGCTAGATGGCATAATATGCCATGTAGCTGGTTTGCAAAAACAATTAAAATGTTGATTCGGCGTTGTTCAAAATGTTTCTTCCATATTTTGTGGTAATTTCCATAGAACACTATACCGCACCTACAGCTGCAGCTGCACCTACAATCTAAACTGAGGATGGGAAGAACACAAACTAATAAAATCGAAGATAATTCCGGAACAGAAACAACAGATAGAAAAGAGATAATAAAAGCAGTCGAAATTTTCTACACCAACTTATATCGGTAGGAGAAGGAAACCAGCAAAACGATAATCCAGAAATCACCAAATAAGAAATACAAAATGTCCTGCAATAAATGAAAAATTCAAAAGCTCCATGGCAATATAGGATAATCGGTGAACAAATACAATATGGTGGAGAAAAATTAATAAATCTACTAAAGCCATTAATGGGTAAATGCTTGGAGACAGGAGATATACCAAACTCTTGGAATACTGTAGTTATGATACTTATTCAAACACAAAGTCCCAAAGATGACCTGGAAAATTATAGGTCAATTAGTCCACTGTCCCATCTCTACAAACTATTTACAAAAATATTAGCGAATCGAATAAGTAGCTATCTAAACACGTACCCCTGAGAAAGAATTCGGAACTAACGATCTCCTAGAAAGCATAAAATGTAACGAATATAACGACATATCACAATACTCGCCTTTCAAGGTCACAAAAAGCATACGATACTATAGAAATGTCACATATAATAGAACCTCGCAATGACCGCCGTATAGATTCCATATATGTATACTCGCATAACACAGAATATATCCAAAAAAGCAACTACTACAGTACAAGTATATGAAACAATTAACAAAATCAAGATAAAAATAGGAATACGACAAGGTGACAGGTTACCACCCAGACCATTTACCTCAGCACTTGAAAATATATCTAAGCGACTAAACTGGGAAAGGTAAAGTTTAAATGTTGACGGCAAATATCTATCAAATCCAAGAGATGCAGACGATGCTGAGATAAATTTATGAACAGTCGAAGATGACGGGTTTGAATTTAAATATGAAAAAGGCAAAAAGAATAACAAACAGTGAAGTAAGTAGGGTTACAATAGATAATGAAGAAATAAAGGTCGTCGAACAATACAAATACCTAGGATACAATTTAAAACTAGGTAAAGAACACCAAACTGCAGAAATTAGCAGAAGAATTAAATTAAGTTGGGTAACATTCAGAAACTCCCAAATATACTGAAGTCAAGAAAATTCACCAAAAGACAAGAAGGGAAAATCTACCAGTAGTCACATATGGCCTTGAAACATCTGTAATCGCGAAAAAGATAGCCAACAAAATATCAATACCCCAAAGAACGGTGGAAAAGCAAATGCCGGTTATAACTCTCCGGGAAAGAATAAGAAATGATTGGATCTGGAATTAAATAGGTGTGCGGGTGTGAAGGATGCAGTAAAGAGAATAGCCCAATCAAATGGAGCTGAGCGGGAGATATTGCGAGAGGAGCCGATGACAGATGGACAACCTAGTTTTTACAGTGGAGGCCAAGAATGAGCAAGCGTAGCGTGGGAAGACCTTTGCCTAGGTGGTCGGATAACATCAGAGATATAGGGGGATTCCGATAATTTAAGTTGGTAGGAGACAGAAACGAATTAAAACGCATTGGAGAGGACTATATCCAATACTGGACCAATAATGATTGATGACGAGAGAAAGTCAGAGAACTGCACCGCTTGCGAAAGTTTTTTTAAGGATCTAAGTTATTATACGCTGCCTTACATGTTCATTAATAAAGATTTGTCTACCACTTCCAGATTTGAGTATTACATTGTCCGTGCCTATAAATGCCAGCGAAGCAAGGCATCTTCCTAGAAAGACTATTTACTTTTCAACGCAAGGTCTTACTACATAAAGGTATACACAAATATTGGGTTAACGGCCAAAGGGCAAATAGAATAGAAACTATTCGATTTTTAATCAAGCTTTCGAAATAATTTATTTCTTCATCGGGATTTTGGAAATTCCAAGAACCAATGTTAACAATTTATAAATGTTAGGTTAGGTCTTACTTACAAATCAAAGTTCTAACATTGGAATCACGCCATAGCGCGTACTCGAGGTCTAACATATTAACCATAAGTTAACAAATAATCACAGATGTGTCAGAATAAGTTAAGACAAACAAACAATTTAAAACAATTTAAAACACGACTTAAGTCGCCATGTGCAGATCTTATCACAGGAAGTTAGTTCTAATACCAACTATTCACAACTAAATAACATGACAAGAAGGCGGGAAATTCAAAAACCGCCAAAGATTCACAAAATGAAGTGAAACCCAGACAAACGATTTTTTTAACAAATTAATCCAAATCAACAGCATTAAATGTATGATTAATATTATGTATACTAATAAAATTGAGTAAATACGAATAGATACTAGTTAAGTTATCAATGTCAGTTCTGAAATTTATGCTAAGTGGGTTACAAACAATATGAGTCATTTCAAGGAAAAGTCTGCTTCTGTATTTAGATTCATGATCAAGAATCTTTACTTGATTAAAGTTAAACAAGTGACCAGCCTCCTTGCTATGTATGGC
>JABXWE010030481.1:0-17349 GCA_014611495.1 Limonius californicus
ACTTATGCGAACAGATTGAGCTCGCGACCGGCCCGCTGCAATGACGTGGACACGTGTTGGACGTCGATTCGTGTTTCTACTTTGGACGCTCCTGGCGGCTGAACAGTACGAGCTACGGGAAAGTGCCATAAAGAAAAGGGGTTGTCCTCGAGCGAAAAAACAACTAAAAAAAAGCGCACATTACCTAAACAACCACAAAATTTATTCTCGGAGTAAATAAACTTCTTCAAAAGAAAAACCTACCCCGAACCTACTCGCGTGTTTTCATGTGAAAACAAGTTCTTCAAGTGGAAACAGCAATCGGAAAAGTAACCAGCACATCACGCGAAAGGGAAAAAAGTAAACAAGTCCTTGGAGTCCAACAACATATCTGGACCGCAAATCGCAAAATTTTCTGGGTGCCTTCTTTTTCCATAAATTTGTTATTTTCAATCATCTGTGATTCTGTTTTGGATGAATGTTTTTTTATGAACCTCAAGGATCAGACGCAGAATTAAAATACCTTTCAAATGAGTTGTCACTCGACCCCCATTGTCGTTTAAAAAAATAGTTCAAGATGGCGCCTAGCCGCCATTTTGAAGTTAAAAAATTTAAATATGGGCTAGAAAGTAGTATTTAGCTTTCCATTAAGTCACAAAATTTTTTGAAGAAATTTCAAGTCGTTCAAAAGTTAGGAGAGGGGGGGACATTTTACGACCGCAGTGTATGTTGTATTTTGTATTTCAAGATTGTGCTTTTTCACAACTATACATTTTTTGCAAATTCCTGGAAATTTCTTGAATGTTTTGTACATGATGCAATGCAGAATCTATTGCATGTCTTCGTTTGTTAAGTTTGTTAACGGTTATATTGTAGCATATCATTGCTGGGCAAAAGGCTTAGAGACCACGGTTACCAAATTTAGATTGGGGAATGGTGTATGATGGGTTGCCTGGGTCGCTTTTCCCAGAAAACGAGTATTCTGCCAACTATGCTACCTACGACTAATACGTATGGTTAGTGTGGGGCATTTAAATAGCAGAATACGAAGAAATCAATTGGTTTAAAAATATTACACAACGAGAATATTATAAGGAAGTACTGAAACATGAATAAGGCAAATAAAAAGAAAAGATTAAAAAACACAGATTAAATTAAAGGAAATGGAATAGAAATTAATCGAAAATCTCACCAATGCGAGAACTGTCATATAAGATATTCAGATTTTTAAAAAGCATTGCAAAGCTACTATAGACTGTAGCATTTTCAAAAATTGCCGCTCGTTTGCGCTTATTTGCGCCATTCGGGTAACTTATGCAACTTAAAAAAGAGCCCAACCTACATAAGGTACTACAGGCCGGCTTAGATTGCTATAGTAAGTGGTTTGGTTACTTGTACCATAAACATGTAAGACGATTATAAGTCAGCGTAACAGTCTTTCAGGCTATTTACAACACATGGTACTATCTTAAATTACAATCACTAAAATTGTTAAAGGAAGTGTCTTTAACTAAATAACTAAATTACTATGGGGGCATTCATATTTTCAAAAATAGGGTACTATTTTTAATTCAGATAGTGGCCCAATACTTAGATACTATACAATACTACACTCTGATTTAATTCGTTTGTTAAAAATAATTCCATAATCGGTTAAGTGTAATGAACCCTAACAGGGATTTACTAAACTTTTCGAGACCCACTTGGGATCATCCTCAGACTTAAATTACCACATATAATCATCTAACATGTTCAGAGAAAAACAAATAAACCTACCTAATATGAGAAACCAGCAAAATTACAAAATTAAAAGATCAGAAAAAAAGAAGGAAAAATATTAAAACATGTAACACACAAAATGAATGAACTAAATAATACAATTCATAACTAGGAAAGTAAACATTTACCGGCAACGCCGAAATTAAATATTATTTAAATTTACTATTTAAACATTTGTTTGTTAGCAGATTAGCTTCCGTTGCCGACTTGGCAAAAACTTATTTTCAGAGGTATTCCTCAACCAAAGTTACTTTAGATAGCTCAAGTTTATCAATTTCTACTGAAAATGGTAACTTAGTTGCCGAAATATGTATTTACGTATTCTAAATATCGTAGTGATAAGGGGGTTTTTAGAATTTAGTTTTTGTAAAAAAGGGACTTTAATATGTGTTAAAAATGTTACTGGACGAAACTTTATCCAGTTAATAGAGGACTTCTGGTAACCCTACATGCCTCTCTTGGGAATATCGTTGACTTTCTGTCATATAACCTTAAAATAAACAAAATTTAATCGTTGAGCTTTTATATTCGATTCGACTCCAAAAGCCACAAAGCAAGTAAAAAAATTAAGTGATTAAATGTAAATATAAAGAGATATATAGGCTGCAGTTATTTGTAATAAAATTTTTATTTATTTTAAATTTCTCTATCATGCATATGAATGTTCAACAGTTATTTCGTAACGATATCAATTTATATTAAAAATTGCAGCAATGATAAACAAGCACCAACAAAAACATGCACGTACCAATGGATTCCAAATAATAGTACAACCATCCATAGAACATGTAGCCAGTTTTGTTCCATCTTTTGAAAACTCTACATGGTTGACGCAGTACGTATGTCCATCTAAAGGTGAAGAATTAGTTTCCTCAATGTTATTATTTTCTTCTACTTTCAACAGTTTTACCATTTTATCACTGAAATATGTACCACATAATTTCTGTTTCAGTTGCATTTAAGTAATTATTATTACCTGGAGCCAGTAGCCAAAAGACTGTTTCCAGAAAAACAGCAAGAATTAATAGCACCATCAGCTACATCATCAATTTTCTCCAATAACTCAAATGTTTCAGAGTTTTCTGCATTTTTCACAACCTGCATTTCTTGTAAATTCTGCAAGGCATTTCCAATCAGTGCGAATGACTTGACAAGGCGGGAGTCTAGATTTATATTGCCAGTTAAATCCCATATCAAAACAGCTTTATCGTTTGAACCTGCGGAACCTTTTAAATGTAGTATATAATAATCATAAAACATATTTAATTATATCAGTATCTACCTGATGCTACTAAACTACCATCTCTTGAAAATGATGCGCAGTTGATGTATCTAGTATGCCCTTTCAAAGTAGCAATGCAAGCTCCGTTATTATCCCAGATTTTTACATATTTATCCAGACTTGACGATATTAAATAAGCACCATTATTACTATATCTAACAGAAGTCACTGCGGACTTATGCCCAATAAAGGAACCAGTATTTTCAATAGACACATGACTACGCGCAAGCTTGTGTTTTGGTGTTGTATGTGACGTTATTGTCCAAATTTTGATATCGTGACTGTTTCCACCTGTTACCAGTGTATAATACTTGGTAAATGGATCGTTTTCTGTAATAAAGCAAACTGTCATTTTTGAATTTAACAACTATAATGATTTACCATCGGTAGTTATAACGCTTGATATATCACTGCATAAAATGCCTAAATCGTGTGCATTATCAACAAGAGCTATTGATGTGCAACCGGTGTCACCTGCTGTATCAACTAAATCTTGCATGCACCATACTCTTATTACTTCCAGAGAACAGGCACTTATTAAGTACTGAGTATCAGGTGTGAATGCAAGTGCTTGGGTTGTTCCTTCATGATGGAATATTGTTCTAAAACACCAAGTAAAACTTTATATTAGATTTTTACTCTTAAGAGAGTAATTTATCACTAATTCAATTATCTAAACAACTAAGTTGTCCCTCCTTAAGGCCGTGTTCCCACCAAAAGCAACCGGCGACCGCAACGCAATTGCAACGCAACAGCAACGCGACTCGGCGCTAATGTTAAAATACACGTGTTTCCACCTACTAAAAGGCAACTCAACTGCAACGCAACCAGTTGCTAATTGGTTGCCGGCAGCGCTGCATACCGCGTCGCCGTCGCCAGTTGCGTTCTACAGTTGCCAAGAACTGCTGGGTCATGGCGGACAAGACAGCAAAATCTTGAATTTTGTGGCCCTTGTTAAAGCACACACATGTTTATATGATTTGACAAAGCCATCTTATACACATCAAAGAAAAAGCCTGGGGAGAAATTATATAATAAATATATTTTCATGTGACGAGGATGACACTTTGTTCAGGACTACCGAAACAAGAAATTTCAAAACAGTTGATTTCAGTAAGAACACAAGAGCAACTCAACTGAAGTTGCGGTCGCATTGCAATTGCGTTGCGGTCGCCGGTTGCTTTTGGTGGGAACACGGCCTAAGAAAGGTTGGGTTGACGCAACCCAACATATGTTTGGTGTGGTATAGTAGGTACGTAACCATATTATTGGACCACACTTTTTCCACGAAAATTTAGAAAATATTTTACCTGGGATATTGGAAGATGTAGAACTCAATCTACGACATAATCTTTAGTACCAACATGATTGCTGTCCTGCTGACTAACTACTATTAACTGGTACTAACTATAGTTCGATTGTAAGGAATTACTTAAATACTGTATTTCGAGAAAATTGTATTATATATGTAAGAAGTTACTATACTTAGCAATCCACCAGAATTTTTTCTTTAGGCACAATTAAAGAATTAGTATACCGAACTCCTATAGTAAATGAGCATGCTTTACAAAATATAATAATGAATTAATCAATTACACTTCACACGTTTGCTCAAGCCCGAGGATCTTTTTTAAAACGGACGAAGGAAAGTTTGAACATTTACTGATTGAAATAAAACTTTGCTATTTATTCGTTGTTGTTTTTTACTTGTTTAGTTTTTACTGTAGTATGGTTGCACCAATGGGTGTTTTCCTTGTTAGGTACTGATGTAATTAATATTAGTAAAACTGTGAGTTACTACAGTAAGCCACCAAACTGTTTCAAAACCCTGTATACGTCGTACGCGGATGTTGTCAGGCTCAGAAGAGGAGCAAGAATTAACATTTGAAATCCATATAGACCAAATAAAAAAGACTTTCCTTAAGGTTCCGCCATTGCCTCTCCCAAGATCGGATCAGAAATGAGGAGGGGGAGGAGTAAAAACCTTGTTAAAAAAACCTGGGTTCAACTGGCTTCGGCTGATACTACCCCGTAAAGACCCATTCCTAGGGTTACGGGAAAAAAGATGACCAACAGCTCTAAGAGCAGATCAAAGAGGCAGATGAGTTATTTCCAAACAGTGACGACTGTACCCAAATTGACCACTGTAAGAGAAAGCCAGAGGGTGCTATAAATCACTGGGTTGGACCTGACTGCCACACGAAGACAAAAAATTGCAAGGAAAATAACGGCCACGACACAAACTAAATTATTTATTGCATCAGATGATAGATTAGAAGAATTGGAAATCGAAATGGGACATACTGGGCATGAGCGACGTCAGAAGGAATGGTGAAGGATGTATCAAACTCAAAACGGGACACACCTTATCCTACAAGGGAAGAAAGGACTTACACGAAGATGAAGTCGGATTAATAATTAACAGAAGAATAACGAATAACGTCACCCACTTTAAAGGAATATCCGACACGATAATCTACATAAACATTAAAATCTCAAATACAATAAATGTAAAGATCATACAAGTATGCCGTATGCCCCAACCTCCAGCCACGAAGACGAAGAAGTTGAACAACTATATGAAGAAATGACAAGAAGATTGGAAAAAATCCCACAAAATTTACCCTAATAAATGGCAAGTTCAATGCAGAACTAGGAGGTAAACAAGAAGCAACGGAGAATAGCATTGGAAATTATGGCATTGGAAAAAAAAAAGAGCAGGGGAATATGTTACTAGAATATTTAGAACAAAACAACGTGTATGCAATGAACAGTTTTTTCAAAAAGAAGAAGCGGAAATGGACTTGGGAAAGTCCGTACCAAGAAACGAAGAACGAAATAGACTATATTATATCTACCTACAAACATATTGTCCAAGACTTAACAGGGCCAAACAAAATCACAAATGGCAGCGACCGTAGAGTAGTACGTGCTAAGGTACAAATAAATACAAGAATGAAACGGATAAAAAAGATTAGACAAAACCCTGCCCCAAAAAACTTAAAGAACAGCACCAACTAGAAATAAGAAAACAAATAGAAGAACAACAGGACTCCGAACATTCAAGAGATGCAACGGCATACAAGCAGAAGTTCCAACAAAATCCATACAAAACGCCGCGGTAATTGCAGCCACAAAGCCAAAAACCTCAAATGGTAAAATTAGTGAAATCACTAAACAATTAATGGATAAGAGAAGAGACCTAAAAGCAACAAGAAAACATAACACAGCAGAATGGACCGAACTCAACAAACTCATAACAAGAGAAATTAGGAAAGATCTCCGAAACCATAATACAAAGATACTAGAAGTAGTAATAAACCAAAATAGAGGCCCCAAAAGCAGTAAGGAAAAAGTTGTCGTTAGGAAGGAATGAAACCATAAAGATAAGAAACAAAGACGGAGACTTAATGACAGAATGAACACAAATTATATCGGAAGCAGAAAAATATTACCAACAACTATACAATATCAAGATTCCACCCAACATGATTGAACAAATAGAATATGACAGGCGGAAAATAAGAAATGTAGAATCAGAAGACGTGCCATAAATTACGGAACAGGAGATTGAGGGCGCTCTTAGGGGTTCCAAAAATAATAAAGCGCTTGGGAAAGATGGAATGCCAATAAAGATGCTAAAAGGCGAAGGACACATTGTGTTAAAAAAAACTAAAGCAGCTATACGATTTGTGCCTGGAAAAACAAACATTCCCAAATTTTTGACATGAAGCAGAAGTAATACCATTACATAAAAAAAGATATCACAGGGTTAGATAATTACATACCAATAAGTTTACTCTCGCAACAATACAAAATATTCACAAAAATAATAACAAACAGACTAACGGCAAAAATTGATGTATACCAGCCACTTCCCGCTGCATTTTGCAGTGGATTTAGTTCATGCGACCACTTATAAACGATGCGTGTACTATTAGAAAAGGGCAAACAGTTTAATATACCTATATGGTATGCATGGCCTACACGGACTACGAGAAGGCATTTGACTCGATTGAGATATGGGCAATACTGAGATCCCTAATAAACTGCCGAGTACACAGCAGATACTCTGACCTAATTAAAAATATCTACGAAAACGCAAAAATCTACGTACAAATGAATACAAATACGAACACCATAGAAATAAAAAGAGGAATTAGACAAGGGGACACCATCTCATCCAAATTATTCATAACCGCAATGGACGTTATCTTCAAAACTAGAATGAGAAGGCAATACACGCAGATGGAGAATACTTGAATCATTTAACATTGTTCTTGATAAGCAATAGTACTGAAGTTGTGTTAAAAATATCCCTATTTTCAACAAAGGTGACAAGGAAGGACCTAAAAACTAAAGAGATATAGCCGGTATAGTGTAATGCAGTGCAATCATATAAGACTGTTAACAAAAATTCTAATAGAAGAAATACACCACCAGGTAGAAATATCCGAAGAACAATAAGGGTTTAGGAATAACAGATCTACAATATAAGCAATATTTCTACTCTGCCAGATAATCCAAAAATGATAAAACTGCTTTTTAATGCTTTGTGGATCTCATTCAGGCATTCTATACGGTAAACTTGATGTCGTGAACATGCTTAATCGGAAACAAATAGATCCCAAGATAATAAAACTAATAGAAGAAATAAACACGAATAACTCAACAACGAGGATCAAAGTAGAAAACAATCGTAGAGACTAGAAAGTAGTCGGTAAGGCGCCAGTTTAAGCCCACTCCTATTCAATGCCACCACGGATAGAATAATTGAAGACGTTGAAACAACGAGTGAAGGATGCCGACTAAGAAATAACGAAATAAAGATCCTTTGTTACACAGACGACACTGTTCTCCATTTTCATTTCTGAGAACGATGACAATCTACAATGATTACTGAACAAATTTAATCAAACGGCTATCAGACACAACATGCAGGTTTCCATACCATAAACAAAATCAATGTTAATATCAAGAGAACCCGTGAGATGCAAATTGGTAGCTGACGACCAGATAATTGAGCAAGATCCTCATTCAAATACCTAAGTGTTAATATATCCTATATTAAAAAAATACAACCAAAAAAGTACGAACACAAGCCATCACATGGATTAAATTCATATCGACCGAAAACAAAAAGTTCATTTTTATGAAACAGCCGTACGTCCGATACTAATTTACACAGCCGAAACGAAAACGGAGAGCTCAAGGAGTAAACAAATATTAAGATCATCGGAGATGAGAACCCTGAGGTCAATAACAACAGGTGTGACGCAAAATGATAGAATTATAAACGAAGAGATAAAAAAGGGAGGCAACGTACAAGAAGTAGTACGTTGGACGAGAACAAGGCTTGAGTAAAACGCACACGTGGAGAGAATGAACCAAAACTGGTTAACGAAAATAGCCGCAAAGCTGCACAAAAGAAGACCGCCAGGACGACCACCAAAACAATGGGCCGACTCATGGACATCATCATCCCAAAACGACAATAATGTTAGATAATACAGGGCTGGGACCTAAGCTATGATGAACAAAGAGAAGAAGAGACCAAATCAACATGACAGAAAGCAACTATGATCCATTTGTATAAATGAATAATCTCAGTTGGTGATCAACCACTTTTAAGGGGGGCAGGAGTAATTCAATAAATTATCCACATGTCACATGAATTTTAGAATTACTAGTAAGTATTGTCGACAATACTATTACATAGCAATTTAAATGGAAACAAATAAGTAGAAATATACCATACCATAACATAGTAAATGGAAAAATGTAAGTAGTCACGAATGGCTTGTTGTCATTATGTCTAATTTAATACAACGTCTGCCTATTCGGTAATTTATACAATAACATATCATCGATAATAAATTTAAATTTTAACGAAATTATTCCTACTAAACCGACAAGCACGAGAAAATAGAGAGTTGGGTAAAATGTTTTTGGATTATTAATTGTTATATAATAAATAACGCCAGCATATCAAATGACTTTGTTTACCATTTTTATATAGATGATCTATTAACAAACCTTTAAAACAAAATCAACGAAATTTGCTCCACACAACTTTCGAATACTTGAAAATAGACAAAAGATTACTGTCAATTTGCATATTTTAGATAGATTTCCGAGTTCCGATGCAAATGTAAGTTCAAAATCATTAAGGGATGAATCGCAGAATACTCGGATGAAAGCATTCCGTCTAGTCACTAACATATTCGCAATAGTCATATAATCAATGAACGATTAGCAGTGATATAAAATTTATTGGTTAGCGAGTACTTTATATAATTGCCATTGTAATGTCAACAGTAACATTTCCGATTAATGGCAAATTGGCATCACTACTGCGTAGATCGCCTTCTCTTTTCACTTTAAATGAAAGACAACTAAAAAGATCGAACAAATTGAAAGCCAGAATTGGGTATGAAAATGAAATACTCGCGATTAGATTCGACGTGTGTCCTGAACATGAACTCACTGTGCCGGTATAACTTTTCTGAGTTACCGAAAATCTTTTTTCTAAATTTCTATTTGACACAGAGATACATGTTCGGTTCCTGTTTGTATATAACAAAGGCAATTTACAACAGTCAAAAATAATAAGATAATTTGAAGTTACGCTCTATTTTCTTACTCTGTGTGCAATTTTTTCAGCAATACCTAAATGGCCGTTGGAGTAAGAAGAACCGACGTTGAGAATAGAGGAATGCTCTTGGTGTTGGTTGAGGGCTACGTACGTCATTTCACCCATCATAATGCTGGGTTTAAGTTATCATCTCATACATCCATAATGTTTACTTATTATTTATGTTTATGAATTAAATTAGAAGATACAAAAATATTACGAGAACGATTTATTGAAATACCACATGCAGTATAGTACTATAAATACAAATTACTTTTCAGTCGTGTCGTAGGCAGGCAACGCTTGTAATGGCAAGGTCAAGATATTAACACGAGTTATGTTCAATATATCATTGTTTAGGTATCACGTTACTGTTATAGTATTTTTTTTAATATGCATATCCTATGCTTCTATAGAGCGTTTCAGAGTCGCCGTGCAGCATGCTAAAGATACAAATACAAGGTTGTCAAACTTATAAGTGAGGCACCTTTAAGACATAAAATTTAATCCCTTTCACACAAAGGTTTGAAGTATGGTAATGCTATTGTAACCCCTAAAACAAGCGTGATGTTAAATGCCAGGTTCAGTGGTTCTAAAACATTTATATTTTATTAAACCTGAGAGTACAATTTTTGCTAAGTGCAATTAATTGATTATTATTTACATATTTATAAGAGTAAAAAAGAAACGAAACAATTACCAGCTTGATATAATATGCAAGCACTATGATATTTTTGTTTGAGAACTTCTGAACACCTACCTCATTTCAACAAAATAAACCCGACGTGCTATTGTTAAGACATTATGAATACTAGCAACAATGTCATTTTTTGTCCCATAAAAAACAATTGCCCTATCTTTTCCATGCTGCACGGCGACTCACACACATAACATTGATTTTTTCGCCAAATAATATAATATATATTTCACATCCTCACTTTTTGGGAAAAAACTAACATCCGTTGGGTACAATAAAGAAATTTGTTATTCATCTGTTTAACAAATAGAAATAACATACGGTTTGGTAGTATTTTCGTGTTAGAGGGAGGGGGTGGGTTGTACGCATTTTCTCCTATTCCACTGTTCTGAAATTATATTTTTTAGCTTTTGTGTAGCCAGGATACTAAAAATATAAACTGCATTGTTGATAATAGCTATAGTTAACGTTGCTTAGTAGTGAAGTCGCATGATGAATGAAATAAGCAAATTTTTAAATAAGCCTTTTTCCACGTATTCGCCCGAGGAACAGCTGCTAATAAAGCAATTAAATAACTCTGCCCCCTCAATCCCTCCCACACTTTTAGACAACATCCGTGCTATTACCACTGCACATCTTACGAGATGTCACTGTTTGAATGCGTGTAGACAGTGAAGCAACACTGGTAAATTTTTTTTCCATTGCTTAAATTACTTACCTAATTAAACTTCGGTGGACCAAATCCCAAATGCAAATTGCCCCATTATCGCCCGCAGTAACTAATACTGAACTATCAGGTGCAAATCTAAAAGAACAGGTAAATTATTAACCAAACTAGCTTGCATTACTGTATTGTTATTACCTGCACACTCGGATGGCATCACCATTCATCTGAACCATGGTGTGTATTTTTGCACCGGAGTGAATGTTCCACAGAACTGCGTTACCATCGATAGAAGTTGAAGCCAGCATAGATCCTTGCGGAGAAACTCTGACGCATGTTACCCCGTATTTATGACCCCGCAGGGGTGAATAGGAATTTTCGGTGTAACCCGAACCGGGAAGCCATTTCCATACTCTCACTGTTTTATCACTGAAATTTAGACATATGCAAACCGGTGTTTTATAAGAATTAATTCCCTTACCTGGAGCCTGTAATTAACATAAAATTGGGTGCAAAATCACAGCATGTTACATCACTCCTATGGTTGCTTAAATTTTGAAGAACTTTTACATTCTCTTGTAGTATATTGTATGCCATGTTATGCTGAAATGAAAATAAATGTAATTAATTAATTAAAAATATTAAGTTCTACAATAGTATTTTCCAAGCAAATAAAAAACATTAGTATTTATGATTTAAATAACATGTTATAAGGACCGTTGTACTAAAACGACGCATGTTTCTTAAAAATCCATACAAGCAGAAAAATATCCGAACCACTTGGTGTAATTACGTGTAAATGTTATTTGGTCTAAAAACGTATTTGCTTTTAAGAAACAGGCAATATGTTAAAAGAGAAAATCATACTTTCTAAATAATTATTAACACAAAATTACGTCAACTAGAAAAGTAGGTAAACTATTAAAAAAGTTTGAATTCAAGTGAATTAATAATACACAGTAAAAGCTTGATAGTGGAACAGTACAAAATTTATTTAGTATACACCTCCTGTCGTTCTTAATGTTATGGAAGACTTTCATAACCTTCTTGTGAAAATCTTTATGAAAGACATTAATTATTATTTTATATAAATATTATATTAACACTATACATGTAATAAATATTAGTAATTGATTGTAGGCGTGGAAATTTATTTAATTAAACTTATTCCTAATTGCCATAATTATTTCTTGGAGAATTGTGGAATGATTTTGAAATTTTCGTAAAAATACAATCCGAAACCAACCTGGTTCTATTAGACTAGTGATCACATCGACAAACGTAGCTAAAGAGACAACAGCTTACTGAAGTCATATACTCCAGAGGGAGCGAACAAGACAACTGCAGCCAATGTAAAAAAGCAATGCGGTTAGTGTACCGCCAAATAAATAATCCTGCAATTGTTCTGATTTTATAACAATTAGATTAATATAGACTTGAAGTGTGTGCTTTAAATTATTAAACGGTGATAGTTTTTAATCAGGCGCTAAAATTCACTAAATTAATTCCAATTTTCCAACATTCATTGTTGATCCGTTGACGCAAATCATTTAAGAACTATCTTTAAAAGGTATTTTCTCGTAACCTACCGATCCGAATTTGAAAAATAAGGAAGCGTTAAAACGAGAATTTAATGCCCTTTAAAATGATGTATCACTCGACCCCCTTTCCCATTTAAAATTTTAGGGGTGAAGCTCACGACCACCACAAGGTTGAAAATAAACGCAAACAGTTTCGCTTTCAAAACAAAAATCCGAACGATTTTTAAAAAAATGACGATAAATATAAAAAATCTGGTTTGTTTCGTTTTTATTGGCCCACCCTGTACATAATGTAGTATTATGGCAGATTCATCTACTAATGTCTCCATGGCGACATAAATGTTGGTACCTCTATGTAATCAAAGTAGCGGAAGAGGAGGAAACAATTGAAATGTAATAGATATAGCCTATAGGTAACCTTAATTATAGGTTTACATGTATGTATTGTGTTTAAATATACTGTGAAAATTGAAATTGATTGATTATAATCAGAAAACCAAAATGGATCCAGATTCACCCATAAATTAATCCGTTCTGTTGCTGGTCGATTAGGTCAGATAATAACACGGAGAAATAACATATCACCATGGATGGAGATAAGCTATGCTTTATGAATGCACTGTATTCCAGTGAACGCGATCAGACAAATATAAACGTTTACAATTTGCGCCAAACCCGTATATAAAGATAAGAAAATACCAGATTTGGAACTTACCCTAGAGCTAGGAAAGTGAAATGTAACAATGGTGAATTAATATTGCTCTATTATATGTACAATTTATTAGCAAAGTAAGGAATAAAAATAAGGTAACCTCACTTATAAATTTGACACAAATCATGGATGTATATTTATTTTTTTAGTCTGATATATCGTTCACGTTCACTTGAATGTCAATTGGTAAAAAGAAAAGCAGTACTAATTTTGCTCTGTACTTTATTTAAAAGCTGGGTGGAATAAAATATCAAAAAGGCATCTCTGATTCATAATATCGTCAATAAAAATTTAGATACCGCAGTACCTTATGTTATGTATTTTGGGTTGCCTGTTTTTCGAATGGTTACCTCGTACGATCCCGTGAAACACCCAGTATGGGTATTATTAAAGAGAAAGACAAAGTAACAGAATTAACAAAGAAAAACCAGTCTACGACCCAGAAAACATAGTCTGCTGTCTTTAGATAATGAAAAATCTAGATTTATTTTCTTAGAAGTTTACATATAACCCTTTTATGCGCTTCTGATATATTAAATCGCCATATCCAAATTGAAGAGTCACTTATTAATTTTTTTCGAACATATACATATACACCATAACAATGTATTGCTAAAAAGTTAATCAAAAAGTAAACATATAATCACGATTTGCTACTGGAATGACTTCAATTAATATAAGATTTTATGCTGATTAAATCTTGATAGCAGACGGCTGTGGACTAGAGGTCAGTACATTGGGCTTCTACGCTAGAAGTGTTTCACAATAACATTTTACTGGCTGTTCTCCTTCGTAAGGCAATGTCAAATTACGCGAGATATTTGGCTAGAACTGGTTCTGGAATAGAAGTGTTGCACTTCCCGTGGAACGGAGCGCATGCTAAGTTGTAAGATCTCTAAGTCTGTGGCACTTTAAACGCACAACACAGATAAAAAAGAGAATTCGCAGAAATCTCAATAAGCGTATCAAATAGATAATATTCTGCGATTTTTGTAAAAATCCAGTGCTTCATCATTTCAGCAATAATTCTTCAAATTCTTTCAGTTGGAAAATAAACAAATATTTACTAACGCTTAGAATATAATAAACCATCTGTTATAATGCATTTTTAATAGTTTATGGTATAATGTAATAATGTTTTCTATATTTCGTGGAAGCATTAAACCATATTCAAATGTAACATAGTAAAAATTACCTATGTAATGTATTCTGAAGCCATAATTCTATAAGTAAGGTGTAACTAGTTCGGATATACCAACATGACTCTAAATACCGACCTACTTGAATAAATTATGTTGACACAAAAAATTGCTAACACTAAATTGTATTGCTTGTATTATTACAATGTAGCATGTTTCCGTAAACGACTATGTTGAGGTTAATTGTCTTATTGCTCCGTAAGTAAATTTGTATTCGTTGTTATTGTCGGATTATATAAAAAAAGATGCGACTGCGTTTTACTGACGCTAATTAAACAAATACAATCTATTAATATGACATTTTATTTAATAGAGTAAATACGGTAGATTCGATATCGTAAGTTTATTTTTACCAGAACGAAGATGTAAAATCGCTTTTGTGAACGTTCGAGATCATTAAGGCTAAAAATATTTACTGTATCATTCTGTACGCGATTTGTTAAATTGTAAGTCAATCTGTTGTGTATAGAAAATAAAAATAAATATCGTAAACATTACCATTATGTACCGGTTTCTCTACAAATATACAAAAATCACGAAGAATTGAGATTACCATAAAAAAAATGAAATATCAATCAAATACTTGAAAATTTTCAAAACCCCTTTATGTAAGCTCCGCTTATCAGTAATGTATGTATATGTAAATAAACAGGGCGACTCTCGTTCAGGTAGACAAGAGCTCGAAGCCTCTTACAGTGTACGTACGAGGGCGGTACAATATTTATCATCCCTGACATAGACAGTTATGCCATCAATTCTGCTGCGCTGCGTGTCAACTGTCAAATAGGCATTGCATAAACCTCGTAAACTCCAGTTGGTTTCGTTTTTGATTTGTAAATGTCCACCAGTTTGTGTCTTTTTCCAATTATGGAGAAAACTGCAGTTCCTGCAGTGATTCAATACCTACAGGAAAATTGGAAAAAGATCTGTCGCCACAATAAATATATGTGAAGATATGATTGGTGTAGTGTATGATGATGCTCCATCATCCAAGGTAATAAAAAATTGGTTTCATGACGTCAAGCATAGTAGAAATAATTTATTGTGACCAAGCCAAAGCGGCCCTTAAATGTGTAAAAACAGAAAAAGTTGATCGTCTTCATGGTATGGTTCTGGTGGATTGCCGACTGATGGTAAGAAGAATAGAGGAAATATCAGATTTCTCTCATGATAGCGCTGCAAGTATATTAATAATCTATCTGGGACTGGCAAAATACAGGTAAGATGGGTACCAAAAATGCTGAATGCTGACCAAAAGCCTTCGCTGATGCTTTTGACGGATGCCAATTTGATCACGTTTCTAGGTAATCCTAAGAAATGTCTTTTGGTATTTGTGATAGAAGATAAAGCCTAGGTTCCTTATTTCGATATAAAATCAAAAATAGAGCATGGAGTGGAGGCATTAAAGTTTTCTTCTTCCTCGCAAGTTTTGTACACTGCGATCTGCCGGCAAAGATGGCAACTATTTGTTGATCGATTGTTTGGAATGTGAGCATGCGATTGCAGCCGAATATTATTTGAAGCTGATTGAGAAATTATGCGATGCACACGGCGGGATTTTTTAACAAAGACAACACCCCAGGCTAATAAAGGCCGCCTTGCTACGACCGCTATAGATGATGCTGGGTTTGAATTATCGGAGCATCTTTCCTACTCCCCTGACTTAGCTCCAGAGGTTTCTATTTGTTCCAGAAGCTGAAAGAATACCTACAAGGTAAGAATTTCACCGATCATCAAGGCGTAGTAATGCAGATAGTCGAAGAATGGTTTAACATCCAGCCAAGGTCTTTTTTCAAAGCAGGTTTAGCGCCCTAGAGCATAGGTGAGAGAAATGCGTTGCAATGATGAGAGACCATGTAGAAAAATAATTGGTTTAGTAGGTATGTTAGGGACAATAAATATTGTACTACCCTCGTATAAGCTGTCTATTTTTCAAATGATAACTCTACACTTCTTTTGTTAGAAGCTTATGTGCCTCTTCTACGCGTCTCTGTGATATTAAATCACCAAGTTCAAGTTTAAGAGTCACATTAATTACAATAAATATTATAATACTCTCGTGTGAGCACTTATAGAAAATTTTTAATGCTAATAGTTAAGTTAATGCATGTTTTGTAGACCTAAATAGTTTAATAGTCTGATTGATAGCATGAGATCTAATGGATAATTAATAAAGCTGATTTTAGGTATACATATAGTGAATCCCCATTTGGTGATTTTTTTATATAGTGATTTTCTTGCGAGGATGTTGACCTTCACACTAAATTACATGTAAAATTAGCTCTATATTATGATGTAAAACCTCCATATTGTGATGTTTTCCTTTCAAACTTTTACGATATTACTCAGGTATACAGGTATACAAAAAATTTTAAGCGGATTATGAAATACTATCTCTTATTTGTGATTTTCCAAGAATCTTCTATCTTCTTAATCAAGCATAAATTTTTGTTTCTAAGCGAATTATAAAATGTTCACAAATTCCATGGAAGTTGTACCTTTGTACAGCTAATGGACAAGTTTTAGAGAAAATGGAGGAATGTCTTTGCATTTGGATTGATGATGAAATCGAACCCAACATGCCACAAGTCAGGCATTAATCATGCAAAAGGCCATCACATTCAACATCCAAGAGGGGATACTAGCAAAAACTTTGCAGCTAGCAGAGGTTGGTTCGATAAATTAAAAAATAGTATATTCTTTAACGAGTGTAGAATGACAGCTATTATTCACGAGGATGAAAATTCTGTCACGAGCCGAAGGCGAGTGACAGAATCATCCGAGTGAATAATAGCTATTCTACACGAGTAGGAGACTATACTTTCTCTACGACTATTTCATAGGAAGTTACAATTTTTGGTC
>JABXWE010030482.1:0-12542 GCA_014611495.1 Limonius californicus
TAATTTATGACTGCAAATAGAAGAAATAGGTTTATTTGTAGGCTTTTGTAGTTATTTATAACTTTTTTAAATATCTGTTTGAACACACATAAACTTCAGTACGAGGGACAGGCTCTAACATATTACAATGTTTATATTTTTTCCGTTAATTTATAATTATTTTTAAATATGGAATTAACAATATCTGAGAATAAAAGTCGTTGTATCTTCGACATTTTTACTTCTTTAGTCCAGAAATTTCATCAATTTCCAGTTACAACGGCTTAGTAGATTGTGATTCGCAAATAATCCACAAAACAGCAAATATAAATAATTAATTCTTCAACTTTAAATACTAAGGGGAGAGTAGCTATATATAAGAAAACGTGAAGCAAACCTTTCACCTACCCCTTCTGAAGAACTACACCTATTTGTTTACCACGTTTACTTGTGGTAAAATGTGTTTAACTGTATTTGGTATATACATATAACAGTGATTCCTATATCTTTAACCCTCTTTTTAGAAAATGCGTGTGAAGATTCCAGGTTTGGAAAAATTAGTGGGTTTTTCTGTTTACGTATAATTATATTTAAGGATAACTGTAAGGTTTAATAGTTGATTGGTTTGTCTAATTATTTAAGACGAAGAACGAAATAGAGAAATACATTTGATTTTATTTTAGAAAGTTGTTGGAAAAATATAAATGTCAATATTTTATACTAAGGATTTTCAAGTCGATCTGAAGTATGAACATAATAAATTATTAATTATTACAACAGTAAACATTATTATTTGTAGGTATTCTGGGTACGCTATTCTTATAAAACTATCACTAATATGGGGTAAGTGTGACTGCTGAGATAATTACAACATAATAACTGCTAAATATTTGGCACATGAGAAATAGCTACCAATTTCCTTAATGTTAAGTAAGCCTCGTAGAGAAATTGGCAGTTATAACATTTATCGATCATCTGTAGTAATGTGCGAGGAATTTCTTTTGTATACTGTATTTCCACACGTTTCGCATAGTTTGTGTCAGTAGACATATATATCCAAAGGATAAAAACAGCAATAGTACTGGGTAATTTCATAATATACAAAATAGCAAAGATCATTTCAAGTATTCGGCTTGGAAGACACAGTCTGACCAACAGAATTGTTATTAAGAATTGGTATAATGACTGTTTTAACTTGAACCAAAATGAGTAGTGTAATCTTAATTACCATTATTTGGCAGATGTTGTTACAGTCAAATAATTAATGTAGAGGTTAATAATCTGAATTAAATAGAGACATTTTTTTTTAATTTAATCTCCCAATTTTTTCCAATAATTTTGATTATCTGGTGATCATTTGGGTAGGGGCTATTATTTATTTAAAATATGGAACACATTTTTATATAAGATATATGCGTCGTCAAATTTAACAAAACATTGTTGTTGGTGTCAAAGGTGCTGCAACATTTTTGATAGTTTTCAAGACAATACGGATTGTTTTCTACTCTATTCCAACGTGGCAATGTTCTTAGTTATTGCCTTGTATTTTTTTGTGTAATTCATTAAATTCGTGTAAACTTAAATATATTAGTATCTGTTAACAATTTTTTTTTAGTTTTTTCTTGAAATTTGACACTGTCCTCCCTGCAAAATTTCTATAATTTTACTTCAAACCTATCGATAAATGTTTTATGCTATGTTGTAGAAACCCCCATAGTATCACTACGAGAAATAGGTTCACATTTAGTGTTTCTAAAACCTCGGTATTTATAACACTAAAAGAATTTAAATATAAATAGTACAAATTTTAGAAACACCAATAATTATTCGACGAAGACAAAAAAAAGAATAATCTTTTATGAAACATTCTTTAATTTCCTAAATGAACATGAATACATTTTAAATAAGATAGTTTTTAGAAATGAAGCAACTTTCACAATAAATGGAGGAGTATATTCACAAAATTTTCGGTGTGCATTATAATTCCTCATCTATCCACTATCCCGCACTAATCGCCATTTACAAAACTTAACTCACAGTCAATACACTGGGAAAGTTAACGCATGGCTAGGAATAGTTGAAAATAAACTTATCGGACCATATTTTATTGATGGTAAATCTCAATACAGCCAAATTTTTAGAGCTATTAAGGAATGACATCATTCCGGCAATAGATAACTTAAACATCGATGACCTGTGGTTTCAGATCGATGGAGCCCCTCCGCATTCTACCAATGCAGATTTGTCGCCCAATAACTTCTTTGCTTGGGGATACCCGATATCAAAAATTTATACAAATATTCCAATACAAAGTTGATGAATTTAAAGATCGCATATGTACCGCATGCAATAGCTTGAATCCTGACTTTCTTGCGAATGCTGTGCGTGCTTTTCAACACCGTTTAGGTTATTATTTAGAAGTACAGGGTGGCCATTTCGAATACTTGTTGTAACTGTTGTTTTTATTTTCATTTCCGTTTTCTGTTATTGATATTTAATGTTTTGCAATAATAATAGTCGTTGTTCCACTCATTTTGATTTACCTATGTATAAACACCGCATCGAACATAACCATAAAGTTTTCTGTATAACTTTGGTTGTCTATATAATAGGCATAATTGTTGCGTTCTTTTTACAAGTATACATAGACAATTACATGTACAACGTATACTAAAACTCGATAAAACGTAAATTAATATAATAATGTCTATTTCGTATAATGTACAATGTTCATAATTACTGCTAAGTTTCCCTCTTCTAAAAAAATTCAATGTGTAATATGTTTTTGGTCTCCTACCACTTCGATTTCAATATATTTTACTGTACTTGATATGTTGTTTTGAGGAGACCGTGGGCTAGAAGTCAGCGCGCTTGACTTATACACCGAATAGTAAAACTTCTCTGGAGTAGAAGTATTTGCACTTCCCGCGGTTCGGAGCTCACGTTACATTGTAGGTCCTCTATGTGGTACATTAAAAACGCGCAACACAGGCATAGGAGAGATCGCTACGTCTTGTAATAGACAAAGCACGAAATACATGTCTTTAGTGTTGGACGACCATGGTAGAATATTCAGGTGTCTTACTTTTAAACACAGGCTTCTTCATAGCCAACGTTGCGATTTGCAACTTGTTTTTTTTTAGTTTTTATTGTGTTATAACTTAAAAATGAGACCCACAATTAAGCTTGTATTGTAATGGTTTTTGTTTGAATAATTTGACCTTGTTTGGAAGAGCTCACTATATTTAAATTAATTGATATTATGAACATTATTATTTAACTGCTATTATTAAGTAGAAGAACTCTTTCTAGCAAAATTTGAACATTTGAATGTACTCATAACATTCTTTTCATTCTCTTAGATATATTATAACACATTTAATTTATAAAAATATCTTAGTTAAATAGGAAAGGTTACATCTCATCTTCTGATATAAATATAAAATATTCGATTTTATGTAATATGTTTATAGTTCTCAAATTCAAATTTGCTCTCTACTATTAATGTACCCCATATAAACAAGTTTTAAATCTAAAACACAATTAAAATATTAGCAACTTTGTTTATTAATTAATTCCGTCCTTCACTTTCAATATAATCCCGATAAATATTTTTCCTTTGGTTTTCTTTGCAAAATTTTCACTTATTTTAAGTATTTCTAGACGTATATGCAACGCTGGAGCACTTTTTATTAGACCGGACTATAGTTTTCAAATGAAATTATTGACATTGGATACTGTAAGTTATAATTTCAACTACGATTTCTTACGTTTCGCTAAAATACAAATTTTTATGCATCGAAAAATGCGTTAGTCATGACAATATAAAAACATTACTTAAATGTTGACGCCACCAGGTCATTCTGGATTTAATATGGGTTTAACTATGATCACTAAAAAGGTATTTTTATGTACAATACTAACGTCAGTTTTTGGATTACTCTTTAAATCAGTCTTCGAAATGTATAATTAAATAAAAATTATACTTAATTTAGTTTGAAACTTTGCGTAAAATTTCACAATAGGAGGATGGTGCGAAAAATGCTTTTTGTATAATTATAAAAACGCCCATCCAAACAAAGAGCGGCTATAATTCATTTTTAAAGATCACGAGAGAAAAAAAAGTCGTGGAGGGGCACTGAGACTACTAAGCGTTCGCATGTAATTCATTTTGTGCTTGTTCATTTTTAGATCACTTTAAATCTGACTTAGGAATGAGAATGGAGAATAACTATGACTCACCGCCAAATATTCTCGGACCTTGGTTTTGATAATTAAGTGAATGAATGAATAATTAATTCGTTTAACTTCGTTACTTACAAGCATGTCCGCCGGTTATCTTGCTGATAAATTGTATTTGCTCGGGTGTAGCGTTGTTAATGAGTATGTTTTTGAAAATATTTGCTTTTAGTCTACAAACCGCCTCATGTCGCCATCCGTTGTCGTTTTCGGCTACTTTCGTGGTTTGCCAGTTGCGGTTTTATAGCTGAGATAAGAGGCACAAATTACAAATGTTATCAGAAAATTTTTGGAACACTTAAACGCTCAAGTGGACTTCATAAATTATTTTGCTCACATTGTGGATCAAAACGTGTAGAAATATTATGGAAAATGTGATTCATAAGTTTTGCATTAAAACATTGAAATTTGTGCGAAGACGATTCGGCTTGAATTATAATATTCAGTATTTTATTTTATACACCAGAGGCTTATACATTTATAATTTTCGTATTGTGATAAATATTGAAATGTGTAAGGTAGATTTAAAATTGATCCCTTCGGCTGTCACGTATCAAGCACGTGTTTGTCCCTAAATGATAATGGTACTATGCAAAGTGATAAAGAATTTGCATTTTACGTATCTACCGAGTTTTCCGAGTTCAGGGCGGGATCGATATAAAACCTGCATTAAATACACATATTCTGTGGATAAAGCATAAAGATTTTATTAATTTTAATGCAGCTGCAAGAAATTAAGGAAGAGTTGCTTAAAACAAGTAATGTTGATTTGTAATAATTTTTTATTATGTAAAATAAAAAGTTTTTGGTTTTCGTAAAATTGTGTAAAATTCCAAAAGAAATTTTATGTCTCAGTAAATCAATAAAATGGGTATCCAATTTTACTTAATGAGATGGTAAATAACCTGGCAATCAAAATCTATATTTAACGTTTTATAGCGACAGATCACTGTATTCTTTTCTTTGTCCGCCATGGGGCTTAATGCCATTTACCTGCATGTCATAAAACGAATTGCAGCCAATGTGAAAGGCAGTACGTGTAATATACGACAAACGAAATTGGTAACAGAGTGTTGGTATTGTTCTGATTGTAAGAAAATCAACAAATTTTATGATTAGAATTTTGTGCATTATGTTCTTAAAGAATAGTAGTTTGCGAAAAGGTGAAAATGTTCAGCAAATTAGTTCCACGTAAAGGTTGTAAAGGTATTTTTGCACTAATTTTAGCAATTGTAATTATTAGTTCCTATAATTTTTTAGTGTGTTGGTAGCTCAGTTGGTAGAGCGCTCGCTTTCTGAATAAAACGTCGATTCTGGCTTGGGTTCGAAACCTAAGCAGAACTATGCAGATTTAGAAAAATCTTGTCTACAACCCACCACACACAATTTTCTAATTCGGCTTGCAATTGTGGGATCTTAATGCTAAAAACCTTCTCTGGAATTTCTGTCCTTGGAATTCGACGTTAAACTGTAGGTCCCCCGTGTTTCTACCTTAGCGCTGAGGAGAAACACGTGGCAGAGAAAAAGCCGATGCCCAACAGTGGGACGGAAAGGCTGTTGATGATGATGATGATAATTTTTTACATAATGTTTTCACTTAATTTCGATCATGGGTGTGTTACCTACTTCATATTAAAAAAAATGCAAGTGGAAAGGTCGCTTCATAACGTAGCTACGGTGATAATAGGAAACGCTAATTTTAGCTTATTTTGAGACACTTACGTAGCCTCTTAATGCCTATGTGTTATTAAAGATTAGAGTGTTTCGATAGTTCAGCTTTTCCTTACCTCCTGTCTATAATTTTTCAGGATATGTTTTTATTTATAAGATTTATCTTACAGAAACCATGTGGTTTTCAAACGTTGTTTGAAATGTAGGGGGTGATTCATAATGTACGGAGGAGACTGAAAAGATAGCTAGAGCTGGCGAAAATAAAGTTTTTTGCTTTAAACTTCTGACCATAACTCAATAATAAGAAAGTTCCAGTAAGTTACAGTTCTTATAATTTAACGCCCATTGTTGAATATCGCAGATATGAATCAGGAAGAATAAACAAATTGTTTTACGTTTCCACGGAAACAGTTCTTAAAAACTTTATTGTTACTTTAAATTAAAATTATGCAAAAATCACGTAAACTATTTTGCTGCTCCAAAAACAATAATGATATCTACGTATTCCATGTTACTGTTGTTAGCCATTGTATCCAAACTAATCACTTAACAAAATGTCTTGATTTTGACGTTTAAATTTACTGACATTTAAGTAAATATTTCTCCTGTGTTTTGTCTTTTTGATTCCTAGTTTTATTAAATAATCGGCGGCCCTTAATAAGTGGATAACAATTGTAACTATAACTTTCTTATTATTGAGATTTGTCAAAAGTTTATAGAGAAAAAGCTTAATTTTGGTTCCCTGTAGCTGTCCTTTCAGTCTCCTCCGAACGTTATGATTTACCCTGTATATTGTTTTGTGGAAAACCATTTAGATGAGCTCTATTACAAACGAAAATCTTAAATGGTGGATATGAAAAACGTTACAAACAGTTTTGTCATTTATAGCTTTAGTTTGTCGAGTGCACAAGGAATTGTGACCAGATAATCAGTTTCAAGATTCGGTTAGAGAACTCTAGCTACAGTTTAGATATAAATGTCTTTCGCGTGTTTCATTAAAATTTACGTATTTATAACATTTCTTTTGAATTACCCTTACTGAACCCGGTTAAGTAATTTCAAAAGCCACTTGAAATTTTACATGGTTGTATAGATATTATTAATCTGATTTTTTAAATTTTAACAGAAATAGGTACAGAAAGTACATTTAATAATCGAGGCTTTGTGGTTTCGCTTAAACTATCAATTTCAGGATTTACAGCAATCACAATTATATAAATATTGACATTTTTGTGAACGTTGTATTTGACTAAAATTTTACCTTTGTATTATTTTTAATTTCCCTATCTATGCGGTTATTCGCAGAGTGAAACACAAACACTCTTAAAGTTCTGAATATTTTTCTTTTAATCTAGAAATGAAAATGTGTATTATTCATAAAATTGTTAGAGGTTTATTGGCAATGTTAGATATAATTTTCGAAGGTTACTTCATATGTCCTCAAATTTCAGTACCTACAACTGAATTCATTTTTAAGCTCTTGACGTAAGTATTTCAATGCATTATGCAGATTTTATATATTCTGCGCAAGTAATATACGTATTTGCGATATTATTTCAATCCCATTTCTATATTTAAGTTTTAATAAACTGGAACGGTTTCGTTTCGATTATTAATATTTCGTAAGATATATTAAGGTTATTACCTTAACTAAACTCTTATAACTTAAAGTTTAAAATTCCTCTAATTAGAAGACTTAAAACTGCAGGAAAATGATTGCAGTAGCATTCTGACTATACTGCAAGTATACGTTACCCTGTAAACAATTTAAAATTTGTTTTCCCGTAACAAAGCACATTGTATAAAATAAGAATGTAAGTAAATAATTTCTACCCTCCCAATCATAAAAAATATAGGTATAAATATGTGGATCGTTGTTTAGTATACACTTCTAAGTTGTTCTGAAATTTAAATTTGAAATATAAATTTATAGATTTGGTTCTAGATAACCTTTTGAAAGGGGAAATTAAAGTACCTAACTGAAAATAAGGCAAAATTAGTGTTTTCTATTGTTACCATAGCAACGTTAGCTGGCAATACATGTTTGTAATCAAGTGAAAAAATTATCTAAGAAATGACAAAAACTGCAAAACAATTACCTACGGTAGTGCCAAAATACAGTAGTTTCAACTACGTTTATGGCATATTTGTACTTAATTTCGTTAACTTATTTCACCTCATTACAAACTACCATCCCGCAAGAACATATTGCACACAATCTCAATATCAAGATGTATCTAATTTTCATAAGCTGCGAACAATGCCAAGACTCTGAATCCAATTTACATTGGACTATATTTCGCTCTCCAGCATGCAGCTAGATGGTCTTGAGCGTCTGGAGAGGCAGGAAAAGGAATATGAAGGTTTAACCACGTAAAACTTAGAGTTAATTTTGAATGTCTAGCTAGGACAATAATTTATATCTTGCTTCATATCGACTTTTTTTGTAAAAACTGTAGGTGTTTGAATATCTACCGTATACGAATCTTGTTTCAGGCTGGTTGCAGATTTCAAGTCTTTGAAACCAACGCAGGGATTTTTAAAAATTCATGAATAATACTTAAATCTAAATTAAGCAGGAAAACATATACTAAGTAACTGAAAAATACATGCCATAAAAGTTAAACTTATACTTTTTTGTCAAAATTTGAGCAAGAGTGGGTTTGCAATGATCTCCTGATAAGACTGACGTTTACATTGTAAAGATATTTAACTGTTAATTAAATGAAAATAAATTTACTTTTTGGACACATTCTTCTGCATTTTATGTTTACTTTGATTTGCCTTTTAATATTTTTCAGTATTGATGCACCCAGAATAAAACGACAATACTGGAAACTCTATTATTATAAAATGTGTATTTTTGAAACTGTATTTTAAAATGTCGACGTCCATTGACTTCGAGTTGATAATCATACTCAAAAGTTTCGAAAAAAATAAACGTTTCCAGTTTCTTTTTCGGAAACACTTGAAACAGATAGGGACAATTTTGCGTATACACATTTACATTTTTAATCAAGAAAACTACCACTTTCAAGTTATTCCCTGTTAGTGTTTGTAATAACAAAATTTCAGGGACTAACAGTTTCAGAGAATGGATGCCATTTTCAGATAAGCCATATCAGACTGTACTCTAACCCTCCGGTAATCGCGCCGAGCCAATCCCAAGCAGTTGCATTCTCATGATTAAGACTCACCGAAGCGTATGAAAAGTAGATTTCCTAATCCTTGGTGTTAATCTGTGAAGTTGTGCGCTCTAGCGACTGCCGAAGTAACTAACTTTACTTCTTCACGGTTTGCACGTGATTTTTTAAGGACGCAAGATTTTCTCGTTTTTAAATAGCCCCAGCAATCGTGGTTACTTAGGTCGTACCGAGAACTTGATTGGTTAATTATTTTTAGCAAGATCTTTGTAATACCCAAGCTAAAAATGCGATAGTTAAAGTTCGGCCTTCCAGCGAATAACCATTGGCCAATCAAGTTTCATTTATCCCTAACAATTTTTTTATTGATCTGGAAGAATATTTAAACGGACTGGTATTGCAAATATTTTTAGATGTTCAAATACACATACACACATTTGACTTCTGAAAATGCTGACTCACTGTGAAGATGCAAAGTTCGAATAAAAAAGTTATCATAATTCGAAGTGTGATACACGTGACGTCGCTTATTTTATTAATATGAAGAAACAGGCGTCATCGCAATCTGCTTCCAACGTTTATTTGATGTTCCAGTGACGCAAATTTACCTGCTAGGAAGCGGGGATTTGATATATCTACAATTGATTAGAACGTTTAGCTTTAAAATTGCCATTTTACATTAAAAAAATTTAAATTAAAAGTCAGATTAACAGAATCCCAGGAAAAAGCCAGAAGAGTTTTTAATTTGTTGGAAAGCGTTTTCACGTATCCGAGCTTGTTTTCGCTTTACCTTTACTTCCTTTCGCTGAGCTAGTCTAATTTAATAAGAAAACCAGCAGACTGAAAGTTTGTTTCATTGATATGAGTAAAAAAATTGCAGCTTCATAAGCTCTGTAAATGTAGAAATGAGCTGCAAACCTTTACCTATCGAAGTCTGTCAATCCTGAAAAAAATTAGCTAAAGAAAACTTCGGTATAAATGTAGAAATAACACATTTTTTACATATCTTGTTAACAATTACATATACGTGGAAATAATACTTAATTTTAATCCTCCCCAGAAGTGACTTTTAGACGACTTTTAGAAATCTATTTGAAGGGTTTCCACGTTTTCAAAAATGTGTCAACCATTCTAGGGCATTCATTCAATAAAAGGATATTATTTTTAAATGTAGCTTCTCTGAAGATAGTAATCTTGTACTGCTGCTAAGAAGGTACCCTTAGATGCGTAACACACACATTTACCTAGAATATTGTATTTTAGTTTTCGCTTAAAAAATTCATTATACCTATAAAAATTTTACTTCGTAATTTAGGAACAGTTTTGTATGTATTTTGTTCTAAAAAAGCAGTATATAGAACAAAAGTTCCTTATGTGGAGAAATTCTCTATACAGAAGTTTTTTATATGGAAGTTTGACTGTACACAATACAAAATAAGATTACATTTTTATTTTATCACTAGTTGTGTTGTATTTTCTAGTATGTTCTATTGGGAATTTGTATATATAAACTAAATTTTCTTCACTGTCTTTGTGGTGAAATCAGATTTTTTTAAACTTTCTCCTTGTATTTAGTAAGTGGTTCGTTCCCATTTTCACATTTTGAGAAATCTGAAAAAATGAAATTATTTAAGAATAACAATTGCAGTTGTGCGAGTAAAAATCTTTTATGAATGAGAGGATGTAGGAAACTGTTTGATATAGATTGAGAGTTGAAACTGAAAAAAACTCTCTGCATAACGTAATGTTAACGTAAACGAAAAACTCTTAAGTCAATGTTGAAAGCATTATGTATTTCATGCAAAGCACGTTCTGTATATAATTACAGTAATTGAAATACTACTTCTACTATCTAAGACTGTTTTTTTTCGTATTTTTGCTTAGTGCAATCTTAATTGTGTTACGCTTAAACATATTTAATATCAAAGATATTTTTCAAAATTAAACTCCTATTTAGTTTGGGCAGGTAGATTCTCACGAATTACTAAAGGGGATGCTTTCTTTGTAAAGTTGTCCTTATATTTTAAATGTCTAAAGACGGTTATATATGTCTATCCAAACTTATTGACCGTCTAAATCACCTAGTCATAGTTTTTTTTTGATTCGGCACCGTTGCGGAAATATGGCGTTCCAAATTTTTACATCAATTCGCTGAAATGTAAATAACTTTTTTGTACTTGTCCCATTGGAAAGCTAACAGTCCAAGCTTCAACAAAAATGCGTGTGAAAAGTGGCTAAAATCTGACCCACAACTGAAAATTTTGGTGTAAAAATTTGTAAATTAGGTGTTTGTTGTTAAATTGCCACATCTATTGGAAAATCGGTTAAATAACTCTAAATATTAAACGTTTGAAAAAAATTATAGAGACTTTTTTTTCGTTTGGGCGGACCCCGTTTGGAGTTGAAATGTTCATTCTGTGTAATTCGGTTACGCTCTAACTTGTTAGCTGTCTCTGCTCGGGCTTTGGTGACGTCGATGGTACTGTCATCATCGAGGAGAAATTGGAAAACGGAATACTTGTTTAGAAACTGCAAAAAAACACTCAGGTTAACCATCTCTTGTTTAAGATATACCCTAATTTACAAACTTTTAAATCAAATTTTTCACTTCTGGTTCAGATTTTATACACTTTTCACAATTAATTGAACAGATTGAATATTAATCTCGGACTATAAGCTTTCAAAAACAATAAAGCTTATCAAAATCGGATAAGAATTAAAAAAGTTATTTACATTTTAGTGAATTGATGTAAAAAAACTTTCAGGCGCCATGTCTCCGTAACGGTGCCGATTTTAAGGAAGATTATTAGGTAATTTGGTATTAAATAAGCTCAGATATACGTGGTTAAGGTTTTTCGCACCTGTTTAGAATCGCCCTGTATATCCCTTATGCATTGTAAAAATTGAAACAACAAAATGCGATAATAATAATAATAAATACAAGAAACGAATGCATACATTTTAAAGGTAATTATTGGTTATGTAATAAATATGGCTAATCAAAATGACCATGGCGTCGTAAAAAGACCTCAATTTCGAAAATTAATAAACGGGGTCTATATTTTCAACTCGAGATCGTAAATTTAAAAAATAGCAAGAATAACATGGTCGCATTCTCTAGCCATGCATTGCATTCTCTCTCTTAGATTTCTTCAGGAATATATCATTATATGATAAAAAGAATGGTATAGCTAGATCTGGAGATCTTGTAGATCAATTTTAGTTATTATTGCCTTTGTCAATTGAGAAAAAAGGCATTATTAAAATTATTAAAAAGAAATAATAGGTATTTTTGATGAAACAGGAATACCTTTTGAGATACCTATTATTATATCAAGAAATCCTAAAAAAGCTGATCTTCAGCGGGCTGTGGAATGAAAAGTCACGTCTTTACTAGACTAAAGGAATGTTTATGATGTCAGATAAATTAGTTATCTTTTTTTTTTATACGAATCTGACAGATTGTTAAAATGATTTTTAATACATTTCAAAGAGCATTCATTATTGAAT
>JABXWE010030483.1:0-29169 GCA_014611495.1 Limonius californicus
TAACCCTTCTCCAATTTTCTTTGGGTTTCTTTCGTTACTGAAAGTAGTGGCTTCCTTTGAAGTGCCCAGGTACCAAATTTCATTAAAATTGGTTCACACGTTTCTGAACAGCATACAAAAATGCGATTTTTTAAGTAAACTTTGAACTCCTCTCACGGGCAAACAGTACATTTTGCTATATGACAAAGTTGGGTCCAATCGACTTCTTTTGACCTCTAGAATACGTGGTAGCTCTACGTCCCAGGAGTTTTGGGACACCCTGTATAAATCAAGTTAATTAGTAGTTAAGAACAATCACTTATTTGTTATTACATGACAAATTTGCTTGACGTTTTGAATTGCAACAACTGCTAGATAATCTACATGAACATTTCGGAGTGTAACATAATCAGAGATGTTAAAATAAGCCGAAACACGGTCGTAAATCAACAAATACTAGATTTTCCAACAAGACTTGGTAAATCCTACGATTGGCAAGCGGTGATTTTAAACCCAACGATTAAGTTAATAAGATAATTGTCATATATTTTCCAAATCAAATTGGTTTAGCACGTCAATCTTATAATTCAGCGATTTTCAAGCATTTACAGTAACGTAATTTGCAAAATATTTTCGTTATCGTCTTTATAAGACTACCAAAGCCAAAATACATATACGGTGTTACAGACTGTACATTTATTAATATATTAAGATACTATCCAACGCATAAATATTTGCTCTTAATTGTCTACTGGGAATTAAGATTAGTGTTAAGCTAATTACTCGCAAATCGCTTAATAGATGACCTTAATTCGCAGAAAAACATTAATTTGGTCTTATTCTGGCATCTTCAATTTACTTCAAGCTTGATAAAGTTTATTATTTCGCCCACCCAAAGTCGGAGACTTCTAAACAAAACAGCCGTACTTGAACAATCATCACCAGAGGTGCGTGTAAATGTCGTGACAGACGTATATCGCGTACTACACCAAATAACGTCAAGCAATTTCCTCAACATGAATGACACTGTATTAAACGCAAAACGTGACAGGCGTTATACCTAAAACGAGCGCACAACACGGAAACAGCCAGAAGCAAAGCAAACGCCGGAAGAAAACGCCAGCAGACCCACATGATCTGGGGAGAAATGCGTAAACTGCAAGCATACCGCACGATGACTGAACAAACACTGAAACATTAAAGCTACCGCACGGGCTTCAGCGCAGATTTCAGCATAAATTAGCTGACATATGACAATGTATTACAGAGAAGTTGATTAAGCTCGAGAAGCTGTGCAGGAAATTAATTAACATGTATCTTAACACCAAGAGAAAATGTAAATGTAGGGACTTTTTTAACAATAGATGAGTTTAAATGATACTTCGTCTAATTTTAAAATAAAACAAGGACATTGCGATCTTGCGTATCCGTACTACATTTAATTAAGAATTATTGTAATACAAATAGCACGCTGGTTCTGAGTTAGCCCGATAATTACCTACTCAATCAAAAACCTTTCAGTAATACCGATTATATGGGTATAAAAAGCTGTATTGGACATTTACAATTTCTACTTCCCCCTACTCCCATAAATTTTCGTAAATATGTATTTTAACTGTTTTTAAATTCGTTGTATTTTAGTTCAAATATTATGTTTAATAACTACTAATGATATACTAATAATAATAATATCCTCAATTTCAACAGGATTCATTTACTTTTTGTGCTTTATAGGTATTTCGAAATTTTACTTGTCATTTTCAAAAGCAATTAATATTGTAAACATTTCTAGCTAGCGGAGCAGCGCACTGGATCTTAATTTCGGACTTGGCTATGATCTTCTATTCCAAAACTTCCAATAGTGGGGAATTTATGAGCACAATTTGCTCAGCCATTAAAGGTGTATTTGTTAAAGTGTATTTGTGAATTTGAAAGGCCTCGTGTAGGTATATCAAATTTACATTTATCATTACAGAAGTGTTTGACCTATGTATACATAATTACACTGTGAACAGTTTAATTTGCAAATACTTGATTTTAACAATTTGTTAGTTCTATGTTTTGGGTTGAATAAGGTACTGAAAGTGTTTGTTGCTTCATAAATTACTTTAAGTGTACTTATTTTGATTATAATTTAAGCAATTTTCTCCGATATGTCACCGAAATATGGAATTGAATTATATGTAACATATTCAGAGTGGTCGTTTGAATATATTCTTTTGAATTATTAATTTATATTCTTTCTTTTTTATTAGTGTGTCTATCAGTTTTGTATTGTATCCATTACTGTGTGCAATTTGTTTAAAAATCGAAATCTCTTTGGTGTAATCACTGTTACTTCGAAGAACTGTTAGAGCTCTATGTATCAATGATCTATAGGCTCCTAATTTATGCGTTTTATGGTAACATGAATCCTATGGTATTGTGATGTCTGTTTGTGTAGGTTTTCTATAAATAGAGTATTCGAGTTGGTTTTTGGAATTAATTTTTATGTTTACGTCTAAATAATTATTACATCTGTTTTGTTTTGTTTCTAATGTGAATTTTATATTTGAGCGTAGAGTATTAATAAACCTTAAGAAATCACCAAAAACCCAAATGAACTATTGAAACATGCTAAAATACCGTCAACGTAACCACGGAACCAAAATATAATTTTCGAAGATTGATTTGATGCAAAAATGTTATCTTCTAAATGTTCCATAAATATATTAGCTAAGGTGAAATTGGACTTCCCACTGGTAGATCGTCTTCCTGAAGATAAATTTGATCATTAAAAATAAAATAATTTTGATTAATACAAAGTTCGAATAATTGAATCAACTCATTTCATTTTCTTAATTCAACATTTTTGTTGATAAAAATATTATTTAACAATGGAATGCACCCTGGAGGAGGTATTTGTTAAAACATATTGGTGGCATCGAAACTAGTTTGCATTGTGATGGTAAACTTAAACTGGACAACTAATTACAATCAACACTACAATTAACTTTCGCTTAACTAACGCTTGGATCGCGTCGTCGATTGGTGGTCACACTCAGCAAAGGCAGGATTACTGGATACTGTTTGCGAACCTAAACAAACTAATGCTTCGCAAGACATTGCAGCTTGCATCTTCAGAGTCCTCGTAGTACTGAATTCAAATTCGGAATGCGAAGGTATTTAAACCTTTTTGAGCCAATCGTACAGAACGTCGTAGTTCTGGTTGGCCGCCGTCGTCAGGCGGGAACAGGTGCGGCAGGACATAACCGTGGGATCGGTCTTGTTTCCGAAACTTTAGAGGATGAATTACCGGTGTCCAAGCTTTGCTGAGCCTAAACCCATCCTCTCTGTTGATGTTATTGGGTTGTTTTTCAATCTCAATTGCTTCTCGTATAATTCTTGGAAAGTAATGCGGAATTTTAGCAAGCACTCGAGCATTTTCAAAATCCATTTTCTGACCAGTTATGCAGATGTGTTCCGCTACCGCCGATTTTGTGATGCGCTTATGTTTGCAATCACCTATATGCTCTCGGAGTCTCAACTCGATGGAACGCCCAGTTTGCCCAATATGGTTTGTGCTGCAGGAGCAGGCGATGTTGTAGATACAGTCTGATTTTAAGCTAGAAGTATAATCTTTAGCTGATCGGAAACCCTTCCCTACGGTTTCTTTGGTCGTGAAGATTGTTTTTATGTTATGTCTTCTCAGAACATGCCCTGTCTTATCCGTAGTACCTTTACTGTATGGTAAAAAGGCTACCCTTTCCGAAGGTGTGGATTCCTCTTTAGCCCTGGGATTTGCAGCTCTGTGAATAGCTTTCCGAATTTATGTGGCTGAATACCCGTTGCATAGCAATGATTTCAGCAGATGTGGCTTCTCTTCTTGTATATGTTCACTATCTGATATGCATATAGCTCTGGTAGTCAGAGTTTTAAGCACGGTGTTCTTATGCATAGGGTGGTGATGTGAATTTGCATTTAGGTACCTATCTGTGTGCGTCTACTTCCTGTACATAGCGTGCCCTAAGCTGCCATTGGGTTTTCTAGTGACAAAAACATCTAAGAACGAAATACTGCAATTTTACTCAACTTCCATGGTGAATTGGATGTTATTGTAAATAGAGTTAAGGTTTTCTAGAAACTGGTTTAGGGTTCGGCGTCCGTGAGACCAAACTACAAAGGTGTCATCCACATATCTGAACCAGGATTTGGGTTTCAGGTTTGTTGATGCCAAAGCTTTGCTGTCGAAGTCCTCCATGAATATATTGGCGATTAGCGGAGGCAGAGGTGAACCCATGGCCAACAGAGTGGATGGGTTCAGGCTCAGCAAAGCTTGGACGCCGGTAGCTTCGGAAACAAGGCCGATCCCACGGCCATGCCCTGCCGCACCTGTTCCCGCCTAACGACGACGGCCAATCAGAACTACGACGTTCTGCTTGATTGGCTCAAAAGGGTTTAAATACCTCCGCATCCCGAATTTGAATTCAGTAATAGAAGAACTCTGAAGATGCAGACTGCAATGTCTTTCGAAATGTTAGTTTGTTTAGGTTCCCAAACAGTAACGAGTAATCCTGCCTTTGCTGAATGTGATCTCCAATCGACGACGCGGTCCAAGCCGAAAATTAATTATAGTGTTGACATTTCGATAAAGCCTCAAAGCACAACAAGCAAATAAATCCGGTTGAAATTGAGTCTAATATTATTAAAACATAAATGTGAATTTTAACGAAGTAAAGCAAGAAACAATTAACTACTAGTAAGCCGCAACTTTCGAAGCATCCTGTCCTAGTATTCAAGTTAACGATGACGGCCTATACGAATCGCTTAGACATTTCGAATAGACGCAAATCTCATGCGTCTACAGAAATATTTATGCATTTACAGTGTTACAGGCACCAACATCATCTACAATTTAAAGGCATTTCCTATTTTTTTTCCAAAATCCCTTATCATCTCTAAAATCAAATGAATTTGGGATGCAGTGTAGTATACTACAATTCCAAATAGACCACACTTAGGTACAAAAAAAAGAAACGTCGTTAACGTATATTCGTATGAGTTTCTGTGTATTGAACCGGTAAACTTTACGATGCAAATAAAAAATTAGTTTTAGACGGTAGGATTGCACTATTGGAAGGAAATCACTGTGGACTGACACTAGCAAAATAATCTACGACACGGAGCGATTGGGAAGCCAGAATCGTACTCGAAAACTAAAAATGCTTTGCGAAATATATAACATACATTCCGATACAGCTCATTGCAAAAGATAGTCAAATAATTAAAAATATCGATTTGCATTAATTTTGAATTAAAGTAAAAAGGACCGTTCATAAGTAACTTGGCAGAAAATGACCCATAACAAAAATACCAAAGCCACAGAGGCAGTCACCAGAATGAAATTGATTAGTCCGCTTTTCGGAAATACTGTACTCGTAATAATATGAACGAATTAAAACAAAAAATGTTTATATTTACGAGTGTTTACTGTTTGCGCTTGTGAAATCATAGAATATCATTCAGTAAACCGAGAAAGAGTTGTTAATTTCTTGTTTTTGGGTAAACTCTTTTACTACAGTTGTACTTCGTCAGTATTCTACAGGGTGTCCCAAAACTCCTGGGACATAGAGCTGCCACGTATTCTAGAGGTCAAAAGAAGTCGATTGGACCCAACTTTGTCGTATACCAAAATGTACCGTTTGCCCGTGAGAGGAGTTCAAAGTTTACTTAAAAAATCACATTTTTGTATGCTGTTCAGAAACGTGTGAACCAATTTTAATGAAATTTGGTACCTGGGCACTTCAAAGGAAGCCACTACTTTCAGTAACGAAAGAAACCCAAAGAAAATTGGAGAAGGGTTAAAACCACCCCCACCCCCTGATAAATTTGTTCAGAAATTTTTTAAGGATGATTGTAGGATTCTATGTTTTTTTTAAGGTGAAGACATTTTCATTAGCTTCATTTTTTGACTCTTGTAACTCCGTAATTCGTTTAGTTCGTAATAGTTTCGAAGAAAAAAAATGTTTACTCAAACACTGATAACCGATATTATTATTGCAGGTTTAATTGTATTACAAAATTTAGTTGGCCGTACACACAAAAATAAAACTTTTTTTACAACAAATGTTCAATGTGACCTCCACCTTCATTGATGCAGAGGTCAACACGACGTAAAAAATTGAAATGCACTCTGCCCTCCCGAATAATTTCTGCAAAATTTAATTAGCTGTTTGTCTAATTTTCGTACCGGTTCTACTATCAATTAGCAATATGGTTACTATTTGTACAATGCATTGTAAATTTAGTACTTCAAGTAATGAAATAATTTATTCATCATCATCATCCTCATTATCATGATCCTCGTTTGTACCGCTTGCGCAGTGTGGAGGCGGTGTGACGCAAAGCTAAGCTAGTTTGAGATATGCACAATAGGGCCCGATTCTGCGGATTGCCGTGTTAGTGCGAAACCCTGCTTAACTTGCCTGGTGCGTGTGGATGTTTTTGTTTATGGTCTTCTTACTCCTGACTATTTGAGTCATCCGCTATCCCATAAAAGTACCGAAAATGATATTGTTATCATAACTATAGGCCTTGAATTTAGACTTTTTTTTTAAATTTGCTTAAATTTATAATATTATTATGGAATAAACTAGTTTAAACAACCCTAAACACATTCATACAGTTTAAAATTCAGCGAAAGTACATACTGATGAAGTGGACAATATTGCATAAAGTTTAATTAGCCACGAGACGCTTCTCCTCCGAGTTCTGTTTCTCATTTAACTTAACGATCTCCTTTGCTATACTTATATTGCGTGTTGCAAGTGGTGCAGAGATAGAGGACCTACTGCTTAACATTGATTTCGAACCACAGGAAGTACTATAAAACACTCTAGTCTGCTCCACAGACGATTTACTAGAACATCTCGCTCATTTGAAATTGTCTTGCCAGAATACGCAGTTAAATATCCGATGTATTGGTATTGAGGATTGAATTACATACCTCTAGCGTAATTATTTTTAATTCTTCTTTTTATCATTACGCTCGACAGTACAGTTCAAATTCAGTTAATTTAATAATGTAGATAGCTAAAGAAACCACATGTTCTTACTTTTACAGTGTTTAGGTACCTCGATTGTGTAATTCGTAATACTAGTCACAGCTGTATTAAAATTCAGAGAAATCTACCTCGAGAACAATGAAACCAACTTTTCTTAATTTCTTTGTTTTGTTGGTCCGCTACACAGTTGCGCATCCTTCCCGTCTGCATCCCTAGAGTCCTCGTGTCTCGTTCCGGCGGAAATCCCAGCCCATTGAGATGATAACAAGACAAAAGGAATCGACTCCAAAACGATATAAATGTGATTTGATAAATAATAAGTTCCAAAGCGAAAGCGGCAAGAGGTATTACTACGAAATTAGAATTACAATGTGCAAAATGGAATTGCTTCTAATCCAAGAAAATTTACGAAAAATAATAAATCCAGATGAAGCAATTTATGTAAAAAGACAATTAGCTTTTCTCCAAATTCCGAATCTTTTCGCTTCTATCTCTTCTTACATCTCAAAAGCTTTGCGAATGAAATATTTTACCGAATCCCTTGAGCGATTTGATTAAAGATTTACAACGCCGGAAACTGGTTTTTCTGAGTTCAAAAAAGTCGAGGGAAAATTAATTTTTCACCAGTATATCAACCCAAAGAAGCTTCCTTATATTGTGTCCAACTTAACGTTCATATATTTTTACACTTCGAATAACGTTAATTTAAAATGAGCTAAACCACTGTTAATTATTTTAATTACTTCCTCAATATTGAAATATGACAAAATGAAATATGAGCAATGTCTGTTGCTAAAACCATTTTAAATGCTCTACTTGCTTTGACAGGGGCGGAAACGGTTACAACACACTGATTGCAAGGAGCGCAATGAATTCCATGACTAAGTTAACTCGTTAGGAAACGGTATGCGAAATTACCAATTTAGAAATACGTTATTAAAACATACTCTTTACGCTGCATCCATAACTACAAATAAATTAGATGTTTCAAAGTACGAAGCAAGTCAGAATGTTTTTTATTTTGTAAGTGTGTTGCAAGAAAATAAGTTGGATCGACCCATTCACATGGAGCATAAAAGAGATAGTAACTATTGTGATTACAAATTACATGGATCAATCATTACTTGAACTACCTTATTTTCATGTTTCAAACGAAAACATATGGAGAACTATCGAACAGTTATGTTTCAATACGATCACAAGATACACAAAAACGCCAGATTTGTCAATAAATAACTTTTTTAAATTTAATTTTAAAATGATAACTAGTAAATATTTAATAAATACCTTTGTGTACGCTTACAAGAAAGATTCTTAATATTTCCAGCCTGACCCCTTAAATAAAATGGTAGAGCATCAATTTTTAAAATCTTTGAGTTATCACCTTTTCCGTCCCAACAGGTACTTTGATCGAACTGTGGTTATTCATATAAAAGTTATTAATTGTTCTTGAACACATCGTCTGCGAACAATGGACGAGGAACGTTTTGAATAGTTAAATTTTGGTCAGCGGAGATGCGTCGAGGAAGAAAATCTACCAAACATTAGGCACTGTCGGAAAGACTAACAGAAATTTCAAACATCGCTTTTGTTGAGAAAATTATTGCTATGACTAATCACCGAGTTAAAGAGCTAGAAATAGCTGCTGTTTCTTATAGGACAGTCGAGTGGATTCTACAATTTCTCTGTCGGTAAGTTAAAATAAGCGAAATGTTCGATGAGACATTTGTGCAGTGGTAGCATAAAGAATAAAATGTTCCAACCATCTGCATGCACGGTCACTTGATCAACTCCTTCTTACCCTGGAAGAGAAAATCTCCAACCATGTATTATGTCGGTGTGCAGCGCATGACAACCTCAGATGCAGAGTCTTCTGGATCTGGTTTCCAAAACATGAAAAAATTCTAAAAGCTCCATTTAGCCAATCTTAACCTTTTATTAGAAGGTGTAATCTAAACCAATGAAGCTTTAGAATCGACAGGATTGCATTGTGCCAGATGGTCAGAGTGTTGCCCCTTTCAAATCTTGTACGAATAGTAACAAAATCTATAGGCAATATAATGAGGTAAATTTTTAAAGTGCTAAAGGAAAAATTTGTAAGTGATTACTTGCGTCAACAAATCACATTAACTGGAAAACATTAATGCTAGAGCAGAAACCTCACGGTAGGTTAACTGCCAAAGTCTTACTGCTTTATGACGAAGCCTCTTCACATAAGTGTAAAGTTGGTGCAGCTGCTACTATTCCTGAAAGTGCTTTTCCACGGTCAGCCACATACCCTACAGTATTAACTTAGCCCTTTGCGACTCAGTTAATGAGTATTTTGAAGAACAGAAGAAACCATTTCATAGGAGGTCAGGAATAGTTGCAATTTCGTAACTAGTGTTAATTGAAATTACATTGAAAAATATAAAAATAATCCCTATTCTATTGGTTCTGTAAATTAGTTAAGCTAGTAAAATTTCGAATTCCCCTTACTCGTATGTTCGTAAAAAATCAAATAAAGTACTACAATAGCTTCTAGTATAAATTAGCTAGTGAAAATAAGTTAACTTGCTATGACTTAAGACAACTTATCTTACAATATATAACTGGATATTAGTATGGCATAATTGACATCATTCCGTAAATAATAAATTATTGCAAAAATCCTAGAAGTGTAGAAATCTTTATACGATATTCCACGTTAGAAATAGTATCTATTTTCAGCTTCTACAACATCATTAATTTGATTACATAGGAACCTTTTGGCATTGTAAAATAAAGTATTTGTGCTCTTTGAAGGCCTCTAACATTTCCACAGTCCTCCTCATGAGGTCGAAAAAATTGTTTCCTTCTGTTGATGCCTTGGAACGTTCCGTTTCCACAGCGTCTCTGCGGTTTCCATTTGCCTCCAGATTTGAAAATTTTACTTAAAAACGATTCCATAGATTGACTAGATATCGTTCAGTAGATCACTTACCTCTTCGACGGTCACTAAACACTAGCAACACAAAAATTTCAATTCTATTTTATTGTATATTTAACCATTTTTCAAAACGAAATGCTGAAAAGGATTGAAAAATAACATGTAATAATATAAATAAAAAATTGCTCCCGTTACAGTAAATGTAATTGAACGAAACAACACTTGCCTCTGTCTTTTGGTTTACTTATTACTCAAAATGCGGATATGTATAAGTGTGAACATTTTATAGTTCAAAAGAAAATAAAACAACCCCTTACGCCTGACTTAAGATACACTTCTGTATATGAAACTAACACTGTCACAACTACCTACAGGCCAGTAATTTGTATCGTTACGATAGCTGAATGATGTCCTTAGTTCGGGGAATATGCTACCCACAAAAATACTATAAAATAATGAATAGCAACATATATTAGAGGACGCTAATATTATGAATTTTATACTTGTCGGCTTTACCTATGATTTGATACACCCTTTCAAGAAAATTGTATATTTTGTTATGTTCATTTAAATTGTGCCACTCTATCTGGACTAGAGTCATACGTTAATTACCGCTTCATAGGAATTAAAATTCTATTTTAATTGCCATCTTCTTATGTCGATTACAGTTTTCGTTATATATTTTTTAAGATTGAGTTATGTTGACAGTTCCCTTTGTTCGCTGAAATTGTCGATTCATGCTTTATCTGCACCTGACCGTGCACGCTTTCTGCGAATTTACGTGTCAGATCTTTCCAGATCTATTTCATCATATTTCTCAAGGTGATGTAATGTTTTTGACCAACGCACGTTCGCGCTGCATTTGGTTCCTCAGTCAGCCTTCCATCTTCGCTGGACTGCGGTCTACCAACTCCATCTACGGAGGCCGTTAAGAAATTAAGTACTGCAGGGGCGGCTTTTGGTTTTCGATGGGTATCCATCACGTGTCTTTTCGTAGAGTGGAGTGAACAGAATATCGACAAGTGTCGGATTTAAAGAAAACCCGCTAGAATTTTTATCCCTGGAAAGGCAATTCATTGCGAATTTGCCGATCGTCTTTGGCGGATTAGTAGCGAGCCCATTCGTTGTTCCTGTACCTGTGTCGTTGCTGCGACAAAATACGAGGGCTGTGCGGCAAATATTTCGCAATATCTCGCAATTTTCCCGAAGAACGTCCACCTTTTTGTCCGGATCTGAGAATACCCCTGAATTGTGCCTGCCTTTCTCTCGATTCCATTCATCGAAATTCAAGGTAAAGTAACCAGTTTGTGTTGTGAAAAAGAAACCTTTTACGCGTTAACTTTCAAAATTCTAAGTGATTGAACCGCTTTTTTTATGCAACAAGAAGCGACCTTCAGTCGCTGATTGTCCTTCTTTTGTATTACTAAATGTAAAGAGTAATTATTATATATATTGCGTTATTCGTGTAAACTCCGACGCCACTGACCACGTAGCGTTTGGACAATTTAATTAACGTACGCCAGCGACGGCGAGTTCCTCCTCTTGAGTGCTCAAATTAACTATTTGTAACATAGAACTATTAAATTACCATTTGCCGTAATTTTTGTACTTATTGTCATTTCCAGTCGTTTAATTATTTTGTATTTATATTTGTGTGTGCATGCATTTTGCAAGCTTTCTAAACAGGAGGGAGGCACAGTAAAAGTGAGTTCGATTCCCGTAACCTGCTGGCTCCTCGGCCTTCCACGAGAACCTGCAAATCAGCTGTATTTGGAAGGTGGCGCCCACTAATTCTGACCTACTCTGTACACAACCTGGAAAATTTCCTCCCGTAAGCAATTTCCGTGAACTCCCCCTACTCCTCTAAGCTAAGCTGCAGGCCTTCTTCCACCTATCCGGTTGCGGGTCGACAAACAAGATCGTTTGGCCCGTAACAATTTAAGCCACTTGCAATACATACTTTAAACAGTTGTATCCTTCAAAACATGGACGTATAACTACTGTCGTTACTGACATCTTATTGAAAAAATTATGTTAGAACCACCATCATTCTGCATCCTATAAAAATACTTTCCACAAAATAGAAAACTTTACAACTTAAATCATTGAAAACACTTCTTGATCTTTTCCGCAGTGTGTGAAAATTTCTTCATTCGTAATCCTTGCTCTCCACTAAAACATAAGTCTACGTAACTACATGTCGAATGCTTTCAATTAAATTATCTATTAATTATATTTTTAAGTACATTTCGATTACATATAGCAGTGCGGAAATCACACAACATTTATAACCATGAAACAAACAATAGCAAAGTTCAAATTTCTAAGCAAAACGTTGATTCTGGGTTGGGTTCGAAACCCCAGCATTACTACGCAGTTTATAAAAACCTTAGCGGCAAGCCACCACACACAATTTCTCAATCTGGTTTGCAACTGTAATGCTAAAAACCTTTTATGGAATTTCTGTCGATCGGATTCGATATTAAACTATAGGTCCCCCTTATTTCTACCTTAACACTGTGGAGAAACACGTGGTAGAGAAGAGGCCGATACCAACAAAGGGGCGAAAAGGCTGTTAATGAATGCAAGAGGTATGCGAGTGTTGAGCAAAACTATTTTAATAAACATTTAATAGTAATTTGTTAATTGTTTCTTGCCTTACTTTATTGAATTCATATTTATATTATAATAATAGTTACAATTTCAACAGATTTTATTTACTTTTCGTGCTTTATACGTATTCCACCATGCAAAATGTCATTTGCAAAAGCATGTAATACAGTAAACATTTCTAGTTGGGGAGGGACACAACACACTGCATCTTGATTTCAAACTTGACTTTGGTCTTCTATTCCAAAACGTCTAATCGCGGAGAATTTATGGGCTCAATTTGCTCATTCATGAAGGCGTATTTGTAAAAAATGTGTTTGTGAATTTGAAAGGCCTCAAGTATATCCAATTTATGTTTACCATCACAGAAGTGTAAAAATGTTATTATATTATTTGATGTATGCTTGTGTTCTAATAAGTGTTTACCATAGTTAGATTTTTCTGGGTAGGTAATTGTAATTGTACAAGTGCATTTGTATCAGGTATCAAAATTTCTAATTGTCTTCTAATTGTCTGTGTGAACCAATTTTAATGAAATTTGGTACCTGGGCACTTCAAAGGAAGCCACTACTTTCAGTAACGAAAGAAACCCAAAGAAAATTGGAGAAGGGTTAAAACCACCCCCACCCCCTGATAAATTTGTTCAGAAATTTTTTAAGGATGATGATAGGATTCTATGTTTTTTTTAAGGTGAAGACATTTTCATTAGCTTCATTTTTTGACTCTTGTAAAAAACTCCGTAATTCGTTTAGTTCGTAATAGTTTCGAAGACAAAAAATGTTTACTCAAACACTGATAACCGATATTATTATTGCAGGTTTAATTGTATTACAAAATTTAGTTGGCCGTAGACACAAAAATAAAACTTTTTTACAACAAATGTTCAATGTGACCTCCACCTTCATTGATGCAGAGGTCAACACGACGTAAAAAATTGAAATGCACCCTTCTTAAAACATCGTCGTTTTCTCGTAGTGCGTTTACACCATTTTGAATTCTGTCCCACAGTTGTTCAGCATTATTAATTTGTACCTCTTATACTTTTATTTTTAACGCTCCCCATATGAAGAAGTCACAAGGATTTAAATCTGGAGACCGCGGTGGCCATTGAATGGGTGCTTCTTGTCCCCTACCAATCCATCTACCAGCAAATTGTTCATTTAGATATTCTCTTACGGCACGTGCAAAATGAGGTGGTGCACCGACGTGCATGAAAAACATGTTTTAACGCAAAGTAAGGGGCAAGTCTTCTAATAACTCTGGCAAAGTTTCTTGGAGAAAAAGAAGGTAACTAGCGCCATCCAGACGATCAGGCAATCGGAACGGTCCAACCAAAAAACTGTCGATAATTCCGACCCAGACATTAATTTTAAATTCTCGTTGATAATGTCTAGCTTTAACAGCATGTGGATTTTCATCTGCATAAATATGTTCATTGTGTATGTTTGTCATGCCACGACGCGTAAAACAACACTCATCAGTAAACAAGATATTAGTGTGGAACCGATCGTCGACTACTCTGCGCTCCCGAATAATTTCTGCAAAATTTAAACGTGATTCGTGGTCAAGTGGCAATAATTCTTGAACTGGCTGGATGTGAAAAGGACGAATTAATTGATCGGCAAGGCAAGGATGCGACTTACAGTGCTTTTTGGAATCCCAGTTTCACATTGCAATATTCTGGTATTGATCTCAGGATTGTTATCAATCCTTTGAAGAACTGCTTCTTCCACAATGGGTATTCGGGCTTGTCGAGGTCTTCTACTGTTAAATCTGGCTGGCTGCAAACTTCCTGTTTCTCGAAGACGACATTCGATACGAGCAAAAGTTTTGTGATTTGGAATTCTTCGATTTGGATATCTCTCTTGATACACGCGGACACTCTCGCGGCAGTTACCTTGACAGTATCCAAGAACTAATAACATGTCGGTCTGCTCATTGAAAGGGAAATCCATATTTGATAGCGGCATAAATAACAGCAGCAACAACAACTGCAATTAAAGCAGCAACGATGGTTACAATGACAAATAAGTGGACGCGACTGCCTCCCTGGACTTTCCCATACTGGAAACTGTTCATATCATCTTTATTCAACAGTAGAGTTATTTTCCTCAAAACGGTTGTTCAAGTGCTATCCTAAAACCTTGCCTCGTAACGAACAGACTTACCCTTTATTTCCTTTTAATATGCAACCAGGCATACTTCATTCTCTACTATATACGTCGCGCGGTCTAACTAGTACCGATTGCTGTTGCTACCGAGGTAAAATTTTCTAAGTCCCTGGAAATTATATTTTGTAGGGCATAAAAAATCGATTTTTTTATTTTCGCGGAAAAAGATTCTTTGACGCAAACAAATAACAACCGTTAGAATAAAAAAAATATTTTTCTAAAAAAGAGGGGGGACGGGGCCGGTGCGCTTACATAAATCCACGAGTGTAATATTTCTTTGCATATTCATATGCTCCATTACGCACTGAGCGATTCAGTGAAAACCCCAGCTTCCTATCTTTTTTCGTTTATTAATTAAAGGAGTTTGAAGTTTCAAACTTCCAAGCTTCGTAGAGGGCGCCACAGGAAAATTACGGAGTTCTTCAAAAAACATATCGATAGCCCTTGCGAGGTCTATCGACATATGAAATTTAAAAAAATTCCTTGGAGCAGTTTTTGAGAAATAATTTTTTGAAAATTTCCAAAATTTTGAAAATTCGTAATTTAGGCCCCTTATAATTTTTCAAAAAACTTTTTATATCACCTCATTTTACCCTTCTTATACTATTCAGAAAATAAAAATCATTTGAATCGATTCATCCGTTTTCGAGTAATTGGGCGTTAAACTCAAAATCTTCAAAAAATCATAGCGCCCTTCAGTTTAAAGCTAGCTAGTTCGGCAAAAAACTAACAGATTTGTCTTATGACCCTCTATCGTTATCCGCGATAAAAGTTTCAAAATTGTAATCACGAAAAAAGTGATACAAAAAAAACATGCGTAACTTCCGCTTCCGGTTTCGGATTTTTTTGAAAAGCTTATTTTTTCGATGAATTTTCGATACACCCCCGCATTCCAAAGCGCATCAAAATCGGAGCAATACTTTCGGCTGTAGGAGCGTCACATACGTACATACGTACGTACATACGTACATACCCACCCACAGACAGACATTTTTTAAAACCCACTTTTTTGGGTTCCTAGAGACCCAAAACGGATATTTCCGTTAAAATCCCGATTTCGAAAATTTTCATGAATTCAATACTTACCCTATACCTATAAGGTATGGGAAAGTAAAAAGAATACAAAAGCAACAAACAGTGAAGAATTATTGAAAAGTTTACTGTCAACAATCAACTGAAATGATTATGAATTTGTTTCCTATCAAAATTATCACCTTTGTTTTATTTTTGTGTCTACTAACTAAATTTTGTAATACAATTAAACCTGCAATAATAATATCGGTTATCAGTGTTTGAGTAAACATTTTTTTTCTTCGAAACTATACGAATTACGGAGTTTTTACAAGAGTGAAAAAATGAAGCTAATGAATAAGTCTTCACATTAAAAAAAACATAGAATCGTATTATCATCCTTAAAAAAATTCTGAACAAATCTATCAGGGGGTGGGGGTGGTTTTAACCCTTCTCCAATTTTCTTTGGGTTTCTTTCGCTACTGAAAGTAGTGGCTTCCTTTGAAGTGCCCAGGTACCTGATTTTTTAAGTAAACTTTGAACTCCTCTCACGGGCAAACGGTACATTTTGGTATATGACAAAGTTGGGTCAAATCGACTTCTTTTGACCTCTAGAATACGTGGTAGCTCTATGTCCCAGGAGTTTTGGGACATCCTGTATATACAACCGAACCGAATACACTGTCATGTTAAAACAATTAATCCATTTACTGATTAGAAGTATATTGGAAAATATTGTTTAGGTAATTGAAAGATTAAGTAGTGAAAAATGTATATTAATAAATTAGAAAGCTTGCCTGTTGTTTGTTGATTACGTGAAAATTTGAAAATATGGTCAATCAAGGATATTGTAAACATAATGAAAATGTTTGTTACGATTTTGAAAACATTGATTAAATACATAGCCGTGCTGAAGCAATTCAGCAATTTATTGATTACTATGAGATTGGAAAATATTGCTAGGGCCATTCCAAGATCAAGTCATGAATGACAATATTGTTATGAAATTGTAACGTTTGCCTGTGTACTCATATAACATGATCTTAAAGTCACTTAATCATTTACAGATTATAGCGAGATTATTGGTATATCTTAACTGAAATTTTAAACATGTTCTACCAAAACTTTTGTTGATTTACGAAAACGGATTTTGATGGCTTTTGATGGTTTTATGTATCATAAAGGTAATTATCTAATACTTGAAGGCAGATCTGTCGAACTATCAAATCTTAAAACTTAATCTGTGAATACTTGATTGAATCATATTTAATTTAATACAACTGTTGTGACGTATAGCTTATGTTATTTAGTGACGCTTGAAGAGTTATTAAATTAAGTGTGAAGCTTTGACGTTTTATACATACCGCAAATATCATCTTCAAACCATCCAAAGCAGGCTGTTACATTGAAAATCAGCTCGTGCAGGTCAAGCTGTGCCCTAACACAGTTTGAAATTGACTTTTAGTCTGTTAATGGTTTCTCATTTTCACAATTTGTACAAATTTATTAGCTCTTGGGTTATTCTGGACGTGAATAAAAATAAAGACAGAAGACAAACACATACGATGAACTACTACAAATACTCGGGTGCTCCTGGGAAATTCGTTTATGCAGAGCAAATATTGTCTAAACTATTTGACTATTACATTTAAGCTGCAGAAAGAACGTAATAGCGTAATCTACTCTTTACTTTATTCCCTTGTTAAAATAGGAGATAGCAAAGATAGTACAGGTATAATTTTACCCTGCTGTTTTAATAGAACGGGGTCACACTATGAATAGAGAATTAGGGGAAGCAGAATTGAATATGCTAATGTATTCAAGTCAAATTAGTAGGTGCATAGAAAAGATCTAAATAGAATAAGATTGCATGTGGATCAAAAAGCGAGTTTGTAAATGTATGTAGTAAGGGAATTTTAAAATATCGGCTGTTGGGAAAATTGCCGTAAATTATATATAAAAATGTATCAATACAGCTGTCTTGGAATACATTATGTCTTACAATGGCTTCGTTAATTGTTTTATTTGATTCTCGATAGGAATTATTAAAGAACAACGTTTGCGTTGGCCTTCTGGAGGAGAACCCGAATTGTAATGTAGATATGAGTGTGTAATTTTCAAACAGTTTCCAAGGTCTGCATTTCAAGAAATAGTTTACGAAATGAGCGGCAGGAAACAGAGTATAATGCGAGTATCATCTGTGTGAAATTAAGCCAAATTAGAGTTATTACAACATTTAGTACTTACGGGGGCCTGTTATGCTATGAGAGACAAAATTTTGAAATTAGCGGAGCTGTGGGGAATTCCTAACTGGAAGTAATATGTTTTATGGAGCCACTAACCGATTGAGTGCTCTGCTAAGTTTAAACATAATGCACTTTTGTAGAAGCAGATTCTCGAAACTTATCTGATAAAGGAAAAAAGTCTGCGCTGGTCGTTTATTAATAATATAAGGAAACTGGCTTAAAACAAAACAAAATAAAAACTTAACTAAACATTAGAAAAGTTTGTTGTAAAAGTTCCCAAGTAGAACTAGCATGTAAAATATTTTACAAAGCAGAAAGTTTTTATGAGGCCTTTTTGGCTTACATCCCCTAAAATGATTCTTTAAAAAATTACGATTAGTAATGAAAGTGCTCTGCGCACCTTAATGTATTTTGGTAGTTACATGAATCAATACAGAATAAACATACAAACCAATATTTGTTTCCGCTAGTGAATAAACTAAAATGAGTTTTCCAACTTAATTTGCGTAATCATTCACAAACAGAAGAGAGCTAATGTAATTCTAAGTAATTAACCTAATGCACGTTTGAAATCCATCAGTGTCTATTTGTTAATGACGTCAATATTGTCTATTAGTGACGATAAATAACCGTTTTAACTCCGTAATTCAGTCAAACATTACTCATAGGACGTCTTATTTAAAGCGACGGTATTAGTTCTTATTATTACGATAAAATGTGTTGTCTGAACCACTTTGATGAAATTGATTGTACTGAAAATCAATAAATAGTAAAACCAATATGATTCTGAAGTGTTAGGTTCAGATCGTAATTATTGTATTAATTTTTGCGACAATAGAAAGTATTTTTAGTAACTAAAACTTAATTCTGATATCGAAAAGGAATTGACAAAAGAAAAGTATACGTCAACAATATTGACCTTGAAATAAACACATTTGTATTCCGGGTTTGAAAATAAAATAGTATCCTTTTTTCTGATATTATTATTCTTCTTCATCTTCTTCTAGTACCATCTCTCAATATAGCAATCCGTACCTTGGACACGGCTGCACGGAAAAGGGATGTGGTTGACTTGCAATACCAAATGCGTAGATTCTTTAACCAAGACGACCACATTTTCCTTGTACTTCCCTTGTATTACCAGTTGCAGAAGTTCGTATTTGCCATTACGCATAACATGCCCAAAGTATTCGAGGTTCCTCTTTTTTATCATTTTCAGAATCCCTAATTGCTCTTCTTCTTCTTCTACTTTTTCCTGTAGCTTCTGAGGAGCGAAGAGCGACCAAAGGGCGTTTCTAAAGCGAGGTGAATGGCAGGGTTGCTAGGCCTGCACATCGTTGATTTGGTCCGTTGATGTTGATATTTTCTGTAACAGATTCTTCTACTCCTTCTTGTCCTATGCTATAAATTTAGTTGGTCCCCATGTCTTGTTCTGTAGGTCGAGGTCCTTAGAACATTTCTTTTCCATGTGTCCTTCGGTCTACCTCTCTTTCGTTTTCCTTGTGTATTAAAATCCAGTGCTTGCTTTGTGATGTTACTGGTTAGTTTCCGTAGTGTATGGCCTATCCATTCCCATCGTCTTTTCTTGATTGTTATTTCAATCCTTTCTTCTTCTGATATTTGCCACAGTTGTTGGTTTGTTATTTTTTCCTACCAAAATATGCGATGTATATATCTAAGGCATTTTATAAACACGTTTCTGTACCGTATAACAGCACACGTTTAACATTTGTATTAAAAAGGCGTAGCTTGGTTGTTGTTTTGATGTTCTTCGCGCTCCAAATTTTCCTTAACGTGTTGAACGCTGATTGTGCCAAGGCTATTCTTCTCTTGATGTCTTTCTGTGTGTCCCCGTTAGCGTCCAGCATACTACCTATGTAGCAGTTGTTGACTTTTTCTATATTAGTTTCACCGAGTGTGATATTAGTTTCGTCTTGGTTCTTTGTTGTGTGAATTTTTATTTCTTCCCATTTATTTTTAAACCGACCTTCCCTGCTTCGGATTTTAGTTTGTAGGGTTTCTTCCACATTGCTTTGCAATTTGTTGTTAGAAGGCAGATGTCGAATTCTAGATCTTCCATTTTAGTAAACATGTCCCACTGAATCCCGTTCTTTTTGTCTTCTGTATGTCTCATAACGCAGTCCACTATGATAAGGAAAAGTGTTGTTTCTTGTACTTAGGCATCTTCTGTTTTGGCAACTCGTACAGAGGCGAAATACTTGTGGCTGATTTAAAATTCGCATATAGGTAATGTAACAGAAAGCTAGAGAGAGTATTTTCGTAGTCGTATTTTATTTAATCCTGTAGCCCGCTGTTAACTTTAGAACCGCTATGGGAAAAATTGCATTCACACCGAACACCTAAACATAACATCGTAGGGTACCACCGTAATGTAGCATCTTAGCAATATACTCTGATGTTTCATCAAAAATATCGAAAAACTGTGGAATGGTGCACGGCCCGTCTATACCAACACACTATGTTGTCGAGGTAGGGGGTAATATAATTGGTGTGTACTGGAGTTGTCAGTGTTGCACGCTTAGACTGACACGTTACGCGGTTACGCTACGGACTGGTATTAGAAATGTATTCAAAGCATACGGTTTGCACGAACTATTTATAGAAAAATAAAATTTTAAGAAGTTAAAGGTATAAGTATCGTTTACATAGATTTAGTTTTATTTAAATTTATAAAATGTATGCATCAACTAAGATAGCTTCCACACACAAAGGTATTTAATCAAATATTAACGTCAAGAACACCAATATACTTTTCTCTATTACACGCATTTTTTTAAACAGTACATCCGATATAGGAGGCTTTTATAAGTTCCATGTGGAAATGTAAATCGTGCATCTAAATCTGAAATAAGAAATAGTAAAAGTCTTGTATTATAGATCTCTCTATGACAATATGTCAACATAGATATTATTATTTACTTTTTGACCCATTTTGTAGAATTTACAGATAAATTGTTCGGAATGTATTGCTAACAAGAATTTTCCTTTTCTATGCCTAATTTTCTTTCTAGTTTTAATGACCTGAATCTACCCCTGAAATGAGTTCGAATCTACGAGGGTGATTCATCATTTGGTTTCCCTGATATACAAGCAAATGACTTAGACATTTAGAACAGCTTCATTTCTCAACATAATCCTCTAAAAATTTAACCTACTTAGTAGTATAACAATGATGATGCAGACTTTGAATGCTTTTAGAAAAAAAAAACTCTTTGTGCTGCACTGCAAACCATTCATTTATAGCAGCCATCACTTGTTCATCATCCGCAAACTGAGTGCCCCGAAATTGTTCTTTTATTTTGGGTAACAGATGAAAGTCACTGGCGGGGGGGCAGATCTGATGAATATGGGGGTGGCCCAGAATTGCGGATAGTAGTTATAGGAAGACAGATCTTGTGAGCGGGAGCGTTGTCTTTGTGGAACAGAACGCCGCGTTTCAATTTTCCACGCCTTTTTTGCTTTATAGCCTCACGAACTGTCGGTATGAGTTCTTCGCAGTAGTCTCCCATTATTGTGTGACCACCTGATAAATAATCAACAAGAACATCTTCCTCGGAATCTCGAAACACTATTGCCATTATCTTTTCGGCCGATGAAGGTACACAGAACTTTCGTGGGACGGGGAACCATACTCTGTTGTTTTAATTCTGGATCAAAGTGGTTTCAGGTTTAATCTACAGCTGCAAATCTTTCCAAAAGTTCATCCGAATCCATCTCCATTAATCTCAAATTGCTCGCAGCAGTGGGAGACCTGGCCCGCTTCTAATCAGGTGACAAAATTTCCTCAAAGCTTCCAATGCAAAAGCCACATGCCTCAGCAATATATTTGACCGTAATTCTCCGATCACTCAGTACCATATCAAGGACCAAATAAATATTTTCTTGAGTGACAACAGATTTTGGTGGTCCAGCACTTAGTACATGTTGACAAGACTTACTTCCTAATTTGAAATCCTGGCACCAATTCTTAATTACTTGATATAACGGGGTAGGATCACTTAACACAGCGGACATGTCATTATAAATGTCCTACGGTGATAAACCGTTCTTAAAAAGGTATTTTATCATAGTCCTTCTATCTTTCCATTTTAACAAAATGACCAGCACCACAATAATATTGAATGTATAACTTTTATAAAAGATAGGCACATATTGATGTCAATAACTGACGTTCTTTGGAAAAAAATATTCATTTGTCGTCTATGTCAGGGACAATATTTGATGAACCATCTGCGTAAGTATTTCCGAAGTTATAATCTCTTTTGGAAGATATAAATAAGGTAAACTAAAAATATTAGTTTAATAGATAATGATTGATATTGATTTTAGTAAAGCTTGGTCCAATTTTGTATTAATATTTTAGATGTTTAGTGTTGCAAACAGATGATATTTTTTGTAGTTTTCAAGAAGAGCTTCTAGAATCGTTTACAATGCATGTTATTGATTAAAAGAGGAATATAGATATTCTTGAAGGTATTATTTTAAAATGTATAGACCATACTATTTTTTTGAAGAAATTGGTTTCAATACTCGTAAAAGTGTGTTGTAAGTTTTTAAATAATATTCAAACCTTGAATGGTGTAAAATCTATGTTAATTAGTTTATTTTAAGATATTTTATAAAAACTGAAATTTAAGAGAAGCCCGACTGACAATTACTTTTATTGTCGTTGACGTAAAGGCAAGCTGATATTTCGTAAAAGATTAAAATTGAATAAACTCCCTTTCCCGAGTTAAACCTTGGAAGTTTCGGAAAGTTATTCCTTAATTTACAGTTTCTGCTTCCGATTGTCATCTTTTGCTTGTTAACCAGTGGAAGACGCTAACCATTTTGACGTCATTCGTTCGCAAACTATGTTTTTGTGCGTTCTTCGCGGAGTATACTATATTTTGTGTCATTATGTAAAACTTCATTGGGTAATAAGGTTTTATGGGTTTAGATATTGCGAACTTAAGTTTAAAATTCTTTTTTAAAGCTCGGAGTTTATAGTTTAAGTCGGGTCGATGAAGTTAAACCTCGTCTCAGGTGCGAAGCTCTAGTGTTAAGCCCCGAAAGTCTGCAGGTGCAATCCTCTAATGGCATTACCTCCATCCGATGCGATCCTCATTAGGAAAGTAGCTCATATTATTTTACTCTTGGACTATTTGTAGGAAACACTGCGTTGTATCATTAGACAAACTGCGGGATCCTAACAGTAGCAAATTTAGTTAATGTATTTCGGGAGGTTAAGAAATTAATTAGGCTAAATTTGCTCTAGAGTTAAAGTTATCGACTCTCCTCTACGTCGGATTTTTCCAGAATGAAACGGGAACGGTGAAAAATATATTGCTACAATTAGTATATTACTCTGAGTCGGATGAAGGTAGAAAAAAATCAAGCCTTTCCTGTATAATTGCTTTTTCTTGATGGTCTACCTGAACATGGTTCATTTCTGTTCGGGTCATTACATAAATGCTACCACTTCATTTTCAAATCCTTAATGACTTGCATATCTAAAATGGGAGCCGTTCTAATATGCGTGTGTTAAATTTAGCGTTAATGCCTCTATCTCCATTTATAGTTGTATTTTCTCCCACGAATAAAGATACAGTTTTCGCCGAGCTTTAGCTGAAACGTAATCCATGGCCTTCATTAACATAATAGAATTGGGATTAATTAATTGCATATGCATCTAGCGTTTCCAAGAGCCTCGCTGTTTGATTATCTATCTCTTCTGAACCCTTTTTCACTTGGTAGTTTTTTTCCTCCAAATTAATTGCTTCATACAGACACAGAAACCTATTTCCTCTGAATTACAAACACACAAAAAGTGTGGAAGTTTGTCCAATTTTTTATATAAAAACTGAATTTCAATTTCGCAAAGTAATTTCCATTTTTATAAAGTCGTCTGGGTTACATCATATTAATGTAAAATTTATTTAAAGCGAACACTCGGGTCTGCTTGATGATGTTTCTGTCTGCTCGTTAAGCAAATACAAATGCTTTTTATAAGGCATTATTTGGGGCTTTTATGATGGCGTGAAGGATTTTGTTTTATTTCAACGTGCTTGTTCGTTTAACGCTGATTATTTCTAACGCCTTCGTTAGAGAAACCGACAGGCAATAAAAATTCTTAGGGCATAAATTTGGCCGGGAAATCTAAACGCCCTTATTATCGATCATGGCTACCAATAAAGCAAAAAAGCTAGAGAAGATGCGCAAACAAAATGCCTCTTTCAGTTTTAAGACTTCTCATATTCAAATACATGTCAAAACTAAATCCAGCGGAGCTCTAGCAAAGCTAATGAATTTGTGGCAGAGAATGTTCTCTGTTATTGGTGGTTGAACATTGAGGAACAGTTTATGCCAGGCAAACACATAAATCTTATGAAATATGCGTCTGAAATGAAACTGCTTTATTTTTCAGCGTTGTGTAGTAAATTACGTATTCAAGGAGTACTACTACTACCCTCGTTCACGTATTCAATTTAATGTAGTCTCCCATGCATATTCAACTTTATGAAAAAATTTAATTCACTTATGAAAAAATAAACTGGGGCGCCCTCGCTTTGTAAAACAAGGAAGAATCATCCCGAAAGAATTTTTTAAGCTATGTTAAGAATGGAGATGAATTCTTCACGCCAATCCACTTCCGTTATCCCTGAGCAATTCATCTTCCTATTCAGTCTGGTTCAAACTTAGCTTCCCGGTTGATACATTATGTGTAATTTAAAACCTTGACCCGACTTTAACACTATTTAATATATTTACTCCGAGAAATTTCATTTCGGTTTACTTACGTTTAAAAGCTTTATTCTGCTGCCTCAATGTAACTACTTCGCTGCTTCAAATTTGTAGATGTTCCTTACTTTAGTCGCTTGCCCTGCTTTATTTACTTTACAACCACTTATTTTTTACTTTTTGCTCACTTTGTAGCGGCTGTCTTGCACAAATTGATTTGTTTAATATTCTCGACTTACCTCACTCTTAACTGGCAGTTTATTTTAATGTTACTAAATTTTACTTCCTTATAATATGCTGCCGTGATTAGTTAAACATACGTATCTTTGAAAAGCCCCTTACCACCAAGATATTTAGAATACTTATATACGTATTTCGCAACAGTAGGAACTTGAACTAACTAAAGTAACTTGGCTGAGGAATACCTCTGGAGATAAGTCCTTCACCAAGTCAATAAAAGAAGTCTAATGTCATTGTCATTGGACTTCCTTTATTGCCAAAATACGTATTTAGGTGTTCTAAATATCGCGGTAGTAAGGGGTTTTCCAAAGTTTATTAATTCAAACCACCGTCTCCAATCAATCCTACACAGGGTGTTTCGAAATTCGCGCACACGGACTGTGGAATGGTGTTATGCGCCAAAAACTAAACAAAAAGTTCCTCTACCATTTTTCCATCAGACCACTATGTTTCGAGCTACCGCGGTTTTAAAAATCTGAAAATCGCAGAAAAAAGTGTAGTATCTCAACTTGTGAGTGTTTAATCAATTGGTTAAACTTAATAATAACAAATTTTTAAAAACAAAACAAGGTTCAAACTATGATTATGACGAGTAGGTACGTAATTACAACATTTGTTCAAAATATCCGCCTTCTGCTACTAAACAAGCTTCAGCACGTCGTTGTACTGTTTGAACAGAGTTGGATACCATCTCCGGTGTTATTTGTCGAGCTGCTTGAAACACGCGATATTGCTATGTTTTATTAAAATAAATAAAATTATTAAACAGATTATCAAATTCAAGAATTTCTTAAAAAGTCAAATTTAACAGAAACACACATAAAAATTGCATAAGACATCTCAGGGTTTATTTTATATTAACAACGTGGCTTTCCCAACATAATAGCTTACATACAATTAAGGACTAAATTATTTAAATACCTGCATAATTATTTCTCATACGCAAAGGTTCTAAAATGTACTATACCACAAAATAGTTCAAATATCTTCTAAGTCGATATCCGCAGGAATCTGACCTTGACATGCTTCAGTCATCTGTGATCAGATGAGTCCACTATGTCGGAATACAACGACGGTAAAATTTATCAAAAGTAAAATGTCTAAATATAAGTTCAAAAGCATGATGAAATCGAAGCCATGACACTCCAAATGGATCAAGAACTTGTAACTCAAAACAGGTAAAAAAGAAATTCAGTTAATTTTATAATTCAGGAACCACATTTAAACTTAATTAAAAATTAACTTTTTAGGAATATAGTAGATAAATTAAACATAATCTTCAACTTGGAAAACACCACGTAAGATTTATTAAATTAAATAACTTTAACACAAGTTTAAAATTGAACGAAAACTAAACTTTGTTTACAAATACACATTATAACACCTAACCTCACATTTTGATTATTAAAATTAACATAACTCCGCCCCTCAACATTCAAAAATCGACCAAACTGACTTAAAGTTAACACTCGGAGTGACAAGGCAATATGTCCTCTCCGTTTGATAACTTTTGCAGCACTGAATTCTTTAAAATCTGACATTCGTACCTTAAATTTGAAAATGCACTAAGCAAAAGCTTGGAAATAAATCCCTTCCAAAAACTCCTTATCAACTAAATCAAAAACGACTCTTACCGCCTAAATAACTAATTATTTCTAAAAACTGAATTAATAAAAGCAATCTATGAAAAATTAGCAACATTTTGATACCAAAATTATTAACATTTAAAACACTTTTATAAACACGTGTTTGAAATTCAAATATTAACAGAAATTTAAATTTCAGCTCTTAAACTACTAAAAACAATTAACTAGCCCCCTATTAAATTTAAATATTAACATTTACACCAGCAAAATCAGTTAATTACATAATTATTAGTAAAAAATGAAATCTAACCTTCAATTAGGTTAATTTTGTAAAAACTACCAAATTCACACATTAAATTGTTATTTACATAAATAAACACACATGAAAACCTTCCTCTCATAGAACCGAAACTATTAACATGAATTATAAATCTTAGTTCCTTATATTAACATTGACATATGTAAATTCACAACGTTCAAATGACAATATTTAAATTATTCACTTTTCAGAGACCCAACATTACTTTGGACACATCAATCCAGCATCAAGATGAAAAACCGAAGCCACATAACTGTTAACTCACGAAATTTCACTTAAAAATACCAATTTGATACAACACAGTGTAAATCGTAGAAACCATGAAAGCTCGGAATATACCTTTTTATGTTTTAAGGTTTAAATTTATAAATTAGGATAACAATTACCTCCAACGGAGCATGATTTAGTTTACAACAAGCTAATTAATCTTAATTTTAATCATAATCTGGATTATTAACAGGAAAAACAGTATCCTTTCAACATGATTGAAACATAACGTAGGCAAAATAGATTATTTAGGGTAAATAACACAGCATTAAATACAGCAGCAATATTGTAAAATGTAAAGTGTATTTTATGGTACGCTTCACTTTCATGCGCAAATTTCGTCCATCGCTTCCTATCTACTGTCAACTTTTTTGATACTGCCCACGTGTTGCCTTTTTTCCTCATTATTGCTGTTACTTCATCATTCGACGTCTTCTTGGGTCTTCCTCTTGTTCTGTTTCTGCGTACACGTGCTTCTCATATGGGTTTCACTTGTCTGTTATTGTTCATTCTGCATATATGTCTAAACCGTTTTAATTCCTGTTTCTCTAATATGTTGCTAATTGTTTCAATTTCTAGTTCTTTTCTTACTGTGTCATTCCTTATTCTGTTTCTTATGGCGATTCCTTTAACTATTCTTATATATTTCATATTGATAGCTTATATTTAGTTTTCACTTGCATTTGTTCAAACCCAACTCTCACTTCCGTTTGGTCTGGAAACTGTTGTATATACTGTCACTTCCGTTTTTCAGTTTATCTCTTTATTTCCTATAAACTGCTTATTTAAACTGTGGTACAATCTCGCAGTATTACCAATTCTCTCATTGACTTCCCTTTCCATATTTCCCTCCCTATATCTCAGTACTCCTAAATATTTGAACACAACAGGTTGCTCTATTTTTCTTTGGTTTATTTCGATGTTGATATTCTTGTTATCTTTAATAATTAATTATTATCATATTTCTCTTCGTTAATTCTTCTTCCCATATCCGTAGATTTTCTTGTAAGCCTTTTTCTTTTGCAGCGCAGATTATTATGTGGTCAGCAAAGGTACATTCTGATACACTCACAAATGTTAGTTTATTGAATCCGATATATACCGGTTGTGTTTCGGTTTTATTTGCTATTGCTTTACTTACATCGTCCATTATTAATATAAACACGGACTCATTACTCCAGTTTGCCTTAATCAATCACCTATTTCGAAAGTCTCCGATGGTACATAATCCCTCCTTACATAGCTTTCATTATTATTGTATAAACTTTTTATTTCTTCAGTTAATTTTAAACTTACATTTTTTGGATTAGATTTCTTCAGATTTCTTCTTGTGGTACCGTGCCGAAGGTTTTTGCAAGACGCAGGAAAGCCTTAATTTGTTATTCTATTGTTCGCTCCCATTTGATTTATACTAAATATATAATATTGTACGCTTCTCCCTTTCCTAAAACCATCTGTGCTTCTGCTAACTGTTCTTATATTATACTTCTGAATGTGTTTTCTTATATGTGTTCTTATACCTTTCATACAACGCTTACTATTGTGATGCCTCTATAATTTGAACAATCTCTACTATCACCATTCTCGACCATTGAACATATTCCTCTCTGCCAATCTTCAGGTGCTTTTCAAATGTTCCATGCTTATCGAAGATTTTTGTTAGCATTTCTGTCCTTTACATCCCTAAATGTTTCATCATCTCTGCATTTATCTTATCGTGTCCTACCGCTTTTCCTTCTTTCATATATTTTATTGCTTTTACCACTTCTTCTACTTGTATATTATTTTCTTCTTGGCCTTGTGTATAGTTCGCTCTACTTCATTCATTGTATTGTCTTGTTCTTCTGGATTAAGAAGTTTCGTAAATATTCCTTCCAGAATTTCATGGGGTGCAAGAATCTTTTTAATGGATGGTACGCATACCCATCACAATAGTTGTAACATAATAGTCTTTAATAGGGTGGGGAAATAAAATAATATTTATACAAATTTTGAATTTTAGCTAGGTGTAGAGTACATTTCAGCGACTGAAATGCATATCGCCATGG
>JABXWE010030485.1:0-13929 GCA_014611495.1 Limonius californicus
GTTTCACAATTTCCCAATTCGGCTTGCAACCGTGGAATCTTAATGCTAAAAACCTTCTTTGGAATTCCTGTCGTTCAGATTCGACCTTAAACTGTAGGTCTCCCGTGTTTCTAACTTAGCGCTGAGGTGAAACACGTGGCAGAGAAGAGGCCGATGTCCAGCTGTGGGACGAAAATGCTGTCAATGAATGATGATACGTGAATAAATGTATGCAATATAATACCTAAGATACCATAAAAACGTAGATTATTATATTATAACTTTGAAGAACGTGACCTACAACGCGTAGATATTCAAATTACAGTAGTTGGTATAAAGACTACTAAACAGAAGCTAAGGGTTGGTGCAGTTTATTGCCCATCAGACATAATCCCAAAAAAGAAAATTACGTAACAGTGCAACATCCTGGCGAGAGCTTCACCATCGGAGGTGATTTTAACTCCAAACATGTAAACTGGGGATCCAGACTAAGTACGAGTAAAGTTAGTGAACTGAGGAAAGCTGTCCGAGAATGGAATTGCAGCTATTACTCAACAGGTAAGCCCACGTACTGGCCCACTGACACTAACCAAATTCCTGACTTACTAGATTTCTTTATCAGAAGAAAAGTATCTCCTAACTTCATCGAAGTTGAAGAAAACTTCGACCTAGAGTCTGATCACTCAGCCGCCATCCTGACACTAAGTGAAAGGATAATCAGAAGGACAGGCCGACCTACTCTCGTCAATAAAACCACTGATTGGGAAAGCTTCCGGATTGATCTTCTTGAATATCATTAACCTGCATATTAACCTAAGAACGATTGAGCAATTAGAAAAAGAAGCTGAAAACTTCACCAGGCCTGTTCATGCAGCAACTTATAATAGCACAAAGGAAATCACTCACATAATCAAAGGAGTAAATTACCCATTGGAGATCAGAGAACTGGTCAAACAAAAAAGAAGAGCTAGAAGAAGATGGCAACAATCCAGAGACTCAGACGACAAGACCATCGTGAACAATAAAACTCGAAAACTATGAAGAAAAATGCAAAAACTCAAAGAGGAATCAATAAACTCATACTTGCAGAATCTGACACCAGATGAAGAGACAGACTACTCCCTCTGGAAAGCGACCAGAAAAATCAGAAAACTCACTACAACAATACCTCCAGCCAGAAAAGGTATGGGACCATGGGCCAGGGATAATAAGCAGAAAGCTGATCTATTTGCCGAACATTTAGCTGACATCTTTACACCCAATCAAACGCAAGCAGAAAACGTACTGTCTGAAACCCACAACCAAGATCCAGAAATCATAATCCTAACCACCCCAAAAGAAGTAGCAGAAAAGGCATAGTCTTACTCACCTGCCTATTCAATGCAGCTTTCAGACTAAAACATATTACTACCTGCTGAAAAGTTGCAGAAGTAATCATGCTGTCAAAGTCAGGCAAACCACTTAACGAGGCAAAATCCCACAGGCCCGTTTCCCTCTTGCCTATTGTCTCAAAATTATTTGAAAAGTTGTTGCTTAAAAGGCTAAGACCTCTGATAGAAGATAACAAACTAATACCAGATTTCCAGTTTGGTTTTAGACAAAAGCACTCAACCATTGATCAAGTGCATCGTATCACTGACGTAATAGAACGTGCTCTTGAAGAAAAACAAATCTGCTCATCAGTCTTCTTAGACGTTGCCCGGGCCTTCGACAAAGCGTGGCACGAAGGTTTGATATAAAAATTAAACAAAATGCTCCCGAAACAGTATGTCGAGATACTAACATCATATATCTCAGACAGACTCTTTAGAATAAAACAGGAAGACGAATATTCTGACCTAAAGGAAATACAAGCGGGCGTGCCTCAAGGTAGTGTCTTTGGGCCTATCCTTTACCTGTTATATACTAGTGATATATCAGCAGTAGAACGGATCACAGTAGCCACATTTGTAGACGACACTGCACTCTTCGTAGTAGACAAAGAGCAAGATATGTCCACTAGAAGACTGCAAGTAGCTAGCAACAAAATACTTGATTGGGCCAAACAATGAAAGATCAACTTAAACGAGCTCAAATCTACATATGTTAATTTCACCAACAAACCCTCCGATCTTGGATATCAATGGTACCATTGTGCCCTATGAGAATAACGCCAAATATTTAGGTATGACCCTGGACGCCAGGCTGCGATGGAAAAGAGCATGTGAAGAAAACAAGAGCTGTGCTTAATCTAAAATACAAACAACTTTATTGGATCCTTGGTAGAAATTCCATGTTGTCAATACATAACAAATTACTAATCTACAATCAGATCCTGAAACCGGTATGGCATTCAGCTCTGGGGCTGGGTTAGCGCTACTAACATCAAATCCATTCAAACATTTCAAAACAAAGTGTTGCGTAACATAGCTAATGCTCCATTGTAGGTACGTAACGTCGACTTACACCGAGACCTCAACATTCCAATGGTAAAAGACGAGATCAAAATGTATGCCGGTAAACATGAACACAGAAGCTCTTCAACTGCTGGACAACCAACAGCTAGTCCGAAGACTGAAGAGGAGCAAACCATTAGAGCTTGTGTAGTGGCTATGTAAAATCAGAGCATGGTGCGCGAGTGAGAGTGTAAATATAAGTTAGAAAACTCTAAAGGACAATGCTGGATGGACTCTAGCTGTTAAGTAATTATTATAAGAATATAACGGATAAAAATTAATGGTTAGTCTTTTGTACTAGTTTTAATAATGTAAACACCGCAGGTGCTAATAAAAAAAAGTTATATCAAAAAGTTATAAAACACCATGATGGTATGTTTCCAATAATTACGTAAATTTATGCATGTAATAGAAGAATATAACTGAACATTCTTTTTTCGCGACTAAATGAAAGAGATTAATTTGTTAAACTGAAAAATTGCTTGTTATATTCATCAAATGTGCATTAAAACAGCTTAAACTCCTTTTTATAATAAGAGGGGTATTAAAAACATCTCGAGAAATCAAGGAAGCTCATTACAAAGCTTGTAAGCTGATCAATCGTTTAGTCGCTAAAATGAAACGGAACAAATTTCTCGCTGCTTGAAAAGTTTGGAGAGCGCTCTCCTTTTCAAATCGGTAGATATTAAATTGTTACGTATGCAACTTTGGCTCCATTTACCCAATTCAATATACCTGCTCTTTCATAATAGATTCCTGCAGGATTTATTTGTATACGAGTACGAATTATATTAGAAATTAGGATACTGGCAGCAGTTAAAGATAACACAAATCAAAACAACGGTTCATTAATTTTTGTTCTACTTAGTTTGCAACCAAGTATGCCATAAAACAGGAAATTTAGGTCAACAATTATCTACTTTGTATGCTGTTATCTACGAAGCAAACATTTTGGCAACTTCAAACTACAATATTTATAGCCTTCATAAACTATAATGCAGTTTTATCAAAAGCTCGCTTATATGAATAGCTGCTGTCAAATATCAACTGTAAATTCTGCTGAAAATCAATACCGATTGTTGTTTGGTTACTGATCGCATACGTCCTCTACAGCTTCAAGCATTAAAATAAAAGCAAGCAGCAGCAAAAAATGCAATAAATTGATTAACAACAACAAAATATCTAATTTCATATATTAAGGTGCAATATTTGAATTTTTAACTATGTACGAGGGCAGCCTTTTAAGTTTCTACAAAAACTAAGAAAGAGAAAATATTTTTTTGGAACAAACTGTTTCATTGGTTTTCAAAATATTCGCTTTTAAGATTTATACACTTTTGCATGCGGTCTAACCAATTCTGGAAACATTTTTTCCACTCTGACATGGTTTTTGAAGGCTTCAACAGTTTCTCGAGGTGATGAAAATCGCTGTACATGAATTTGTGTTTCAAATTCGGGAACACAAAGAACTCGTTAGGCGATAAATCAGGTGAATGAGCATTAATTCGATGTTTCTCTCCTTCAAATAATCAATTGTTTGATGTGCTGTGTAAGAGCTGGCATTGCCCTGATGAAGAATGATGCGACGTTTTGGGTTGTTTTTCCTGATTCCATTGATTGCACCTGGCAAACAAATTGTTGTATATCATTCAACGTTAACTGTTCTGCGATCTTGTAAAGGAATGGTTACAACGTGTCTAGTACAACCAGAGAAAAAGGCGAACATTTTCTTGGAAGTGATTCGTGAACGAACCATTTTTGTGGGATTCGGTTCATCTTGAAACAGCCAAACAGTGGATTGTTGCTTAGTTTCCGGTTCATACAAATATATCCAAGTATGGTCAGTTGTTACGATGTTGTATACGGATTTTGCAGTTCTTCGGTCAAATGTTTTGAGTATTTCGTTACACTAAGCAAACTATTCTGTCAATTTCTAATCTGCCACTGTTTTCACAATAAAAAATGTCAAATAAAAAAATAGTAATGACACATCTCAATAGCGCCACCTGTGGTCGTTTGTAAAAACTTAAAAGTTTACCCTCGTATTTATTCGTTAAATAATTTTTATGAAAACAATTTCATTAATAAATGTTTCTATACAAATGTAATAATATATGCAGGGTAAACCCTACTAAAATAGTCCGTTCTTAATAACTTTGTAAATTATCAAAATTGAAAAAAATTGGTGAAACAGGTCAACAATAGTTTGAAGGGGAACTCTATTCTAGTTCATACCCCTAGTCCCCACCACTACCAACTCCAAAATTTTAAATGATAAGGGGTGTTGAATGATAGTTTATTTAAAAGGTTTTCTTGCACTTTGTAAAATCTAATTTTTTTGCAATTCTGTCTATTCGTTTTTGAGAAATGGCATTTGAAGGTTTCCAATGCGTATGGAAAAAGTTAAATTAAAAGAGTGTTATTATTAAGTGGTTATTTTACTAAATGTTCAAAGTGGCCACCACTATTCTTTGTGCAATAGACATTGAAATACATACCAACAGAACAACATAATACAAGATTTGTTTTTTAATTCTATTCGTTTATAAGCAGTGTCAAGAGTTATTAAATATGACTTCTTGTAGAAAATCTGAACTGTTTACATTTTAGATAAGACGATAGTAACTGTAAAGGTAACTTTCTGTCCTCTAGATTTGCTTAAGATCCTGTAGACTGGCCAGCCAGGTCAGCTGATCTCACCCCACTAGGTTTCTTCCTGTGGGGTCAACTAAAAACTAAGATCTAAGATCTAAGCTATTTTACCAGTAAAATTAAGAGGCAGATTAATCATGAGTGTCGCACATTATCGCCCGAAATTGTTAATAATGTATGAAGTTGCTCTGAAAATCGACTGTACTATCGTATAGAAGTTGGTGTGGACACTTTTGCCATTTCTGAAAGATAAATAGATAGTATTTTTAAAAACTTCGGATTGTGTAAAGACCATTTAAATGAACTATCACTTGATACCTCATGTCATTTAAAATTTTAGGGTTGATGGTGTGGGGATGCTAGGGGTTGAAGTAGAATAAATAGATAACTTACATGGTTAAAGATGTCCCCCTTCAGCAATTTGTTGACTTATCTCGCTGATTTTTTCAAATTTACCAAGTTATCCAGAGCGGACCATTTCTGTTGGGATACCCTGTAAATTAGGACAGTGATGTCTTATATCTAATTCTACTAATGAATTAATAAATTTCCTCAGTACGTTTTCAAATTTTAAATAAAGTTATGATGTAGGTATGAAAATATTTGTATGTACATATTTGAAAGAGCGAGATCTAGGACGCGTTTTTCCAAGCATCTTTTAGCTCTTAGGCCATATTTGGCCCATTGTACACCCTATCTAAGACTTTTGTCTATCTGGGGTAAATCCAACTCCAGTAGAGATTTTTAACGTGTCCCACTAGTGGTTGCACGGTACCTACGGCTTTACTTCTTATCCGACAGAAGGCGCATGTTCAGACTTTTCCCCGCTAGAAAAATCTCACCGCCCTCAGCCAGGTTCGACCCTGCGTCCCTCGGATCTAAACGTAAATGCGCTAGCCACTAGACCACCGAGGCCGGCGTATGAAAACATTTGCATTAATAAGTAATTAAATAATAGTTACGGACCAGTCGAAAGACAAGTTACTCACCTGACTTCATTCGACCAATTATTTCGCTATGAAATATAAACTCCGATTATTAGTAAAAAAAAACTGCCGATCATGAACAATATTAAGAATACTATTAATACTTATTAATTTATATACAAGTAAGTCGACAAAAGCTGATTAGGTCGCCCGATCTAACCCACATATTTCTTGTAAAGGATCTTACTTGCAATGTAAATTTATTGAGAAAATAATTCATAGTGAAAGAAGAAAGGTAGGTATAAGTAATTGTTTAGTAGCTAAAGAAAAAACTGAGTTAATTCTGGAGATCTAGCTGGTTCAATCATAGTTATAAAAAATATCTTTGTCCTATCACTTTGTTATTTACGAAGATAAAGCTATCCAATTTAAGCGGAATAAAACATAGTTTTCTATTTGTTTCCTTTGTTGGTTCGCAGCCTACTAAACGAAAACAATTTTGCGCAGTTCCAAGAAAATAATTTTTTGTCTGCTATTTAAGACATTAAATCCGTCTATCTTTATATCGCAGCAAAAAGGGAAAGCGTTTTTGTATTGGCCTTCAAAGAGTATACCGGGTGGCCCAGCAGGTAGGGCCAAGTTTATATCTTCAAAACCGATGAACGTATTTCTCTGAAATTTGTGGTGGCTATACTAGAAGTAATTTCCAATTAATTGTCATACAAATCCAAAAAGGCTGATTTCTGGTTGCACTGTATATGACATAAAAATTGAATTTTTAAATGGCACACCCTGTATATTATTTGTATTCTATGGGTCAAAATACATGCAATACAACCGTCAAATGCTAACAGACTAACAAAACAATTTGTGGTTTGGCTACCTAGATCATCCGAATTAATTCAGAAACGTAATAGAAACTTAGAAGGATGAGCGTTACCAGCTGGATCACCTGACTTAGTTCCTCTAATTTTTCTTATACATATATACAAACACAATCAGAAGGTGTCGCCAGGGATTTATTTTTACAGATTTCGTAATCGTAATTTTTTCTAAACCACAATTGGCTAAGATCTCTTTAATTAAATTTAATGATAGAGAATGTTGAACCCAGTAGACCATGTCCTCTTAGACCTATATCGCCTGACTTAGTTTCGCAATGATCTTGTTACTATACATGAAATGAAAAGTTACTACTTCAAGTCACAATTTGTTCATTTAAATCTACAAACTATTTAAAAATGTATTAATTAGCTAAGCCGAAAACAAGTTAATGGAGTGAACGAAGTATTTTGTCACCTAGATCACCAGACTTGACCTTTCTTTCGGGTATAAATAGATTGAAAGTCTGTGAGAAGGGGTTAACTTGTCGCGTTAAATCGCAATTTGTTCAAACGAATCCAGAAAGTTTTTAATATTGCACTTATTATTCTCAATAATTGTCAACGATGTGCCCAGCATACTAAGTACTTTAGCATCTAGATCGCCTGACTTAATTTTTCTTGTGAGTACAAACAAAATCAAATACTGAGGAGATCATCCAATTACTTTAAGTTGTAGTGTGAGAGAATCAATTCACAGATTATTTGAGAGATGATTAATTCGTCTTAATCGAAGGTAATCCGTGAATCATATACTTTGCCTACTAGATCGCCTGACTGAATACTTCTAAATTTTCTTGGTATTACAAACATAAACTGTATAGAAGCAGTTTGAGATGTAGTTTGGCCTAATTAATCCACATTTTTTTGAGGACACGTTATTTAATCTTAATTAAAGTCAGTGAAGTAAACCAGTGTCAAATACTTTGCCCCCTAGATCACGACTCAATTGTTCAAAATATGGTTGCTAATATAAACAAATGTAAAAACTGGGAGAAGCAGTTTTGTAAGTAGTTTGACTGCCTGAACCTAGACATTTCACCAGAATACATTAATTAATCTTAATAAAAGACAGTGGAGTAAACTAGTAGATCATATACTTTGCCCCTAGATCGTCTGACTTAATCTTTCTAAATTTTTTAAATAAAAAAATAAATTTTTTAGCTGGGGAGGGACAGTTTGGGATGCAGTTTAGTCGAATAAATTGAATTCACAGCTTTTTTGAGAACACATTAATTGATGTACTTTGCCACCTAGATCACCGGTCTTAGTTTTTCTAATTTGTTTATGCGGTATAAACAAAATAAAATACTGCCGAGAGCAAGGAATCTGAACAAATTGTTTTAAGTCGTAATTTGTTCGAATGAATCGATACATTTATGAGGAGTTATTAATTAATTATAATGAAAGTCAGTGGAATGGCAAGCGGATCAAACAGTTTGCCACTTAAATCACCAGCCTTAGTTCCCCGAATTTTTCATATCAGTTTAAACAAAATAAAAACTGAAGCGAAAGACTGGCCTTAATCGTTTGCCTTAATATAATTTGTCAGTATGAATCCAGTTATTTGTTGGGAATGTGTTACAAAGAAATTATTTTCAAGAAAAAGGATCTAACTTAAAAGGAATATAAATATAAATCCTAACATAAAAAAGTTCAGTGTATGAAAGTCTGGTTTTAAATATGAACTGTAACTTACGTTCTAATCTAAAATCAATATACCATTGTTATACCGTTACTTTCTTCGAATAAATCTAAGGCGTGAAAGTTAAAAGTGAAAGCAAAAACCTCTTATTTTGCGATCATATACTTATTGTAATTCTCTTTTCTTATATTGTTCTTCTTTAATTCTTAAGATCCGGGCAATTAAAGAGTGTTTTATTAGTTCGAATGCAGTCGCAATCTATTAATGAATCCTAAACGTTTTTGTATTCGAGACTTCTCCATAATTTAGATGGTGTTCAGGTAATTTCGAAGAGACCCTAAATTCATTATAGATTTTCCGGGCTGGGATTATGGATTTTCCTTCCTTTGACATAGGGATTAGAAAGGCTTGTGTGAGTATAGAAGTACTGAGCGCCGTGCGGTTCCGTGCAGTGCGAGGGCCGGTGGTATTTGCAAACTCTGCGAGGGTGGGCGGCTGATGGGGTGTCTCAGGAGGGTGAGTCGAGGGTTTGCTTCAGAAGAACGGACGCGAGTTTGCCCGCGTGTTGCGACGTCTTGCGTCCCCAACCCACACTAAGACGGGTTTAAACTGCTCAAATTCTATTTGCGAAAACTATGCGTCCCCTACGATAACTCATACCACCCCTCTATTCCAACGCATTACCTATACATCCCTCGAACTACTCTAGTTTAATAGATTTTTATGAGTTCTGGGGTATTTTTTGTGGATCTTCGGCGGATTGGGCTCATATGTGCCGAGGAAAATCTGGATGTTTGTTTGTAGCGAATGATAATGACTTTAGTCAAACTTAACAAGAAGACTTAACTGCGTATGTTACCTCGTAAATCCGGCTCGTGGTTACCTATTCCTGCCACCCTTCAGGGTAGATATAGATGGGGTAGGGGGTGGCGACCCTCGCGCGTGAGGAACGACCAGGCAGAACCGATCGAAGGCAGAAGGGTGTGGCCGAATGCCCACGCATACTGGCCACTATGCCCGGCACCTCCACCATTCCTGATACTTTTACTCTCCTATGCGCTTGGATTTCTGCAAGGAGGGATGAATGTGAATTATTCTTGCAACTTTTAAAATACTGCCTATACGATCGTTGACATTTTTGGACGGTTTTCCTCAAACTTTGATGTATGATGGCGCTACTCACAAGTTTGAAACTTGAGATATAATTAATATTTGAAGCAGACACTCTGTTCTTATGAGCTATTGATGCATGCTTGCCTGTCATGCACAAGCAGGCTCCTTGGATATTATATGTAGTTAGTTAGAAACCTCTTGTTCTGTATAACTTATACCAAGTAACGGGGCGAATTGTTGAGCTGTAGTTTAATATTGTTGATAAAGTTGGGATGCATATTGTTAAATTTGTGGGATATATACTTCATCTTTTATTACGTTTTTGGAAGTTATGGCTCACGCTTTCCCATTGTAGACTTCGTCGTTAATATTATTAATTACTTTAAGGTATTTGGCTTATTGTATTTGTTGCTCAACTCTCCAAAATTGAATTGCTGGGGTTACAATGGTCCAATTAATTTATGAGGTTTATTTGTCATCCATACATCACCTCGCGTATTGTTCTCTAATTATTTGAAATACTCGATTATTTTACCATCAAAAATGTTGTTAGACAATTAATTAAATCTGTTTCTTCGACAAGAATAATTTTTAAGCAAAACATTCACCCTGCAAACGAATAAAGAACGCCAGTATGTATGCGAATTGTCTCATATCGCGCATGTGTTCAAGATTAAGAGCAAACTAGAGCCATAAACCTTTTACAGGATAATTCTCGCAAGGACTATGAAACCTCGTGATATATAAGCTATTAGGTTTAAGATGCGGGTAGATCGTAAATAGCGCGAAATAAGGTTGTTCGACTCGAGTTGAGGAGATGCAATGAACTTTGGCGTGCTTTTTATTGCGAATTTCGCTAACAGAGTGTACGGAGGATTACAATCTCTTTTGGGCTATTTCATATTGATATTAATGAGCAACATCATTAAAGAATTACTTTTATGTGTGTTGGTGCTGTTTACGTTGCGTTTCATTGCTTTCCTTAGTTTGTTGACTATATTTGTGTCAAAATTATGTAGTATAACGCTTTGCGTTAAATATTCATTTGGAATTCTAAATTTTACTTTATATGCAAGTAATATATTCACACAGCACCGTTTACTACTACATAATTAGTGTGACAGAATTAAATGGTCTTCGATCTGAGGTTGTCATACTAAACGTAAATTGCTGTACAAAGTAATTAGTAATAATTGTAACGAAAGACGACTATATCGAGTACATACGGGTTTGTATAAGCTTTTTTACGTACCTATCCATTATAAATAGGATTAATCTTTAATACTAAATAAAATGCAGGAAATTTCTCCATAAATCTCTACCAATGCATGAAAAAACTTTTATTAAATTTAAAGTAATTAAGCGCCCCGTATATCTTGTATTTCTGCATTCATCTAATTGCTTTTTCGTATTTTCCTTCAACCCCTTGTATATTGTACTATTAATATTCTCTAGATTGTTTCCATTTTATTTATTTTAATTAATTAAGTACCCATGTGATGCGGTTGTGACATATGATAATTTTTGTCAATGGGGTATCAGAAAGAGCATTTTGGTTAATCTTTAAGTTTGAAATGACAATACAGGCGATTTTAACAGAGTTTTACTAGATTTGATGCAATATTTATATACATTTTGGCATTCGAAGGGGTAAAAAATCCATATTAATGGATAAAATGGCAACCATAACAGTTTTAATATAATATTCCTAAGTAAAAAAAAAATCCTTTGTAAAATAAATTGGCGAATTACAGATAACTATTAAAGATAAACAATTATACAAGAATGGCTTTACCGTAATAAGGAGGTCTCAAATATATGCTATAAATAATGACCCAGATCAGGTATTACATAATATTCTTTGTGTTTGGTAACGCATTTTATTGTAATTTTGCTAATTGTACATGTTAAAAATCTAACATTTGAACTCAATATATTGAAGAACTGACCTCAATCTTATTTTTTATTTTTCTCATTTATTCCTACAAGAAGACACTGCCTTGTAAAATTCTAGGGAAAGTATACTACAGTAGAAATGAGTAGTTTCCAAGCCCACGGCAATTGCAAAAAAATCATTATTCTTAAATCAGATAATCCGACAGATGAGTGAAGACCCATTAGTCTTCTCTTAATAATATCAAAGCTGCTGTTCCTAAAGAAGATCAGGTAGGGTTCAGACAAGAACATGCAATTATCGAACACGTTCATAAAATTAAAACATCAGTAAATCAAACTTTTGAAAATATGAACTATTATTCAGCCTATTTTCTCGATATTGGCCAAAACGATTTATAACGTTTCCCACGTAGGATTTCTGTACAAAATCGGAAAAATATTTCCCGATAACATCTTCATTATACATCGTTACAAGACAGATACTTCGTTGTTAAGTTTAAGAAAGAGTAAACAAGTCAGGAGTCCCATAAGGGACCGTATTAGGACCGGTAGTGTATTTCGTGAAACATGAATTCCCTACATGGTTTTCGTTAATCCTACCTCTGACCTCCTTACAAGGAGCTCGAGATCGACAACCCCGACCTCTGAATTCCCTACAAAAATGTAATCCTCTTACCAGTGGTACCATACCATCGAGGTGTACACAACAATTTACTTAAATAGTTAATATCTAGGTTTTCCATACCGGTTGTTCTTCTTCTGTGTATCTTCCTTGGAGTTAACTCATTTACTCGCAATTCAATCAGTTAAAAAAAGAGCATGCTAGAAACTAACTTCTTACGCGCGCGTTGTCGGCAGTCATCGAATGATTTACGTGACACATTTAAAACCTCTTAAATACAAAAATCTCTAATGTACCTACTGATTGTATCTTGCCTGCGCCTCCATTTCCGCTTGGAATTTTATAGTGAAACTATAATTAACCGACGATGACGGGACAGCTCTTTTAGAAGTTTTGTTTTACCAAGTCGAAAAAAGTATAGGATACTGACCTGAATGAAAATTGTTATAGTAGATTTTTAATTATATATGTATAGCTTAATTAATATAGCTGAAACCCTTGGGGCGAATTGCATACAAACAAGGTAGCTTAAATGGAGACGGAGCTCATTCTAATCTTGAACTGGGCGCTTGCAATATCTATATAGTCCGAGAAATAGTAGTAATAGCTTGTGAGTTTAAATATTGCATTTTAACTGCAGCCACCCCACCAAAGGAAAGTTTCTATTGTCAAGTGTACTAGTCCTGACAATTTTAATAACATACAGAAATGGTTAATACCATGGCGAGTAAAAGGTAATGAAAATAAGTCAGTGCATATCATTTTTACTTTAAGAAAAAGAAGATGGTCTCACGTGCGCCTAAACAACCAGCAGCTACCATAGCGAAGAAACGAAATAATTCACCAATCATCTTGATCGACGCTTGACCTGACGCAAGCACATATTCACAAAAAGGAAGCAACTGGGATTGAAGTTCACTGAGATCTACTAGATTATCAGTAGGAAGACCAAGCGTTCATTGAATAATTAGCTATTAATTTACAAATCTACTCTAAAACATATATATATATATATATACAAACAGGGCGTTTAAAGAGGAGGCCGTGGGCACGAGGTTAGCGCGTTAGACTTTTAAGCTGAAGGTCCTGGGTTCAATTCTCAGTACCGGATCATCGGATTTTTAACGGCCGTTCTCCCTCGCAGGGCAATGGCAAACCAGCAAGATATTCTGCCTAATAAATCTTCTCGTGGTTCGGAGCCCACATTAAGCTGTAGGTCCTCTATGTCTGCGGCACTTTAAGCGCGCAACACAGGCATAGGACAGAAGATCGCTACCTCTTGTAAGAGATAAAGCACTCGAAGAAGAAGAAGGGTGTTTAAAAAATACGTGCGGATATTTTACCGCCTTATAGGTCTCATCGAAAAAACATAAAAGTCCTAATAAACATGAATTCGAAAATCAATCGTTTTCAAGATACAGTCAAATAATGTACGCAGAGTAGAAGTGCAGAATTGTATTTATCACGTCTGTTATGGTAGTCGATAAAACAAAATTTGTTTGAGTTTCTGCAAGTATCAATATTGTTATTGTTGTTGTTGGAATATATGTATATACAAAGTGATTTTTTAAAAAGTCAATTACAGCAAGCCTAGAAAAAAAGCTATTCCGTCTGCAGTCAGCTGTAATGAGCTTTGAATGACATTTACCTGTATGTCAAACTGTGTGACAGTTCAGGTAGTTAAAAATTTTGGCCCAACAAAATGTGAAAATGAATAAGTATTTAGTTGCAACTGATTTGTAATTTATTAAGGTAAGTAAATTACAGGTTTTTCGTCAAG
>JABXWE010030486.1:0-16296 GCA_014611495.1 Limonius californicus
CATGGAAAGCAGAGAAACAAATTAAGATGTTTTCATTATTTTTGAGTTTGCACTACAAGAGCATAAAAGGAATGTTACGGAAAACTAAATCTTACCCTATTTGCAGTAAGATCGTATCTCTTCTATTATATATATATATATATATATATATATATATATTGCTGTGTTACACGCAATAAAATGGATTTAAATCTATTTAAATATAAAGTATTAAGGCTGTAGGAAGCTTTCCTGTATGAAAATGAGTGGTTCACAAGCACTTTTTTCAAAGGAGTTCATACGTTGACTTCTCCGATCATTCTTCGAGTTTTCGTAATATGGGAATTGCAAGTTTTGAGTTCATCTGAAGCATATTTGGCAATGGAATCGCGGTCAGAATGTTGTTCTTATACTTTTCAACAATTTTCACCGGATCTGGAGCTGCAACTACAATTACATTAACGAAAATGTTTATAATTTGACAGTTCGGATAAATTTTGTAGATTTAAGCTTATTAATGTAGTTATTTGGCTGTGATTTATAATGCATGCGGTTGACATAGCTTATGAAGCAACTTTAGGTTGTATTTATTTAAATATTAAAGATGTAGTAATTTGTTTATCTACAAAACTATATAAATTTCATCGACGACTATATAAAATATGAAATTACATCGAAAGTATGTTTAGACTCTGCGATTATTGTATGTAAACTTATAATACAAGTGATAAGGATGATTTTCGTCGTATTTCCCATAAGAACAATGTTGTATTTGTTTATTTATGTATAATTTAAACATATTGTGACAATTTCATTCATATCTGTATAAATAGCTAAGTTATTTCTATTCCTTAGAAAATTTTGAGTTCAAGTGTCAATAGGTAATTAGACAGAGCATCTTTTCATGTATAGTTTGATAGGAACTATGCTTTAATAATTGAATTGTTTATATTTATATGACATAAAGTCCTATACTTTATTAAATTTCTAAATTTTCCTATATTTAAGTATTTAATTCCCAGTAAAATGTATTGTAAATGATAATATTGTACTGTTAGGTTAATTTGAGTGTGTTTTTGTTGAGTTTCATATTAGATTTAATTGTTTATTTACGATTTATAATATTTGTTAGTAACAATTAGTTTCATAGTTGTCTTAGATAGGTCACGTTTGATCTCAAAAGATGTGTCTTTTTGAGAGGATTCCAAATATGGTGTCTCATATCTTTTTCCATAGTTAAGTTATTTAGTTTATTAGATTTTGCTTGAAAATTTGGTCATTTTATAACTGCTCTCTCATTGGTCAAAATTATCAGGTGTTTGCTAGATAGATTCGATTTTGTTTAAAATATCTGCAAGTTTTTCGAGTTGCTATGGTAACGCTTGCAATTTTCAGAGCAGATATAAAACGCGAAATTTGGACGAGAGCGACACTTTCAAAAATTTTTAAAGACAAATCTGTGCAAGTTTAATAACCAAGCTTTTGTAAAAATTGAATTTTGTGGTGTTCACGTATGTCAAAGTTTACAAATAAAGTGAATTTAATTGTGCTTCGCATTTTATTACTTACCGAACTGATTATATTTATCCAGTGTTACGTAAAACAAGTTGATTTACAGTGAATTAAGCTATGAATAATTATTATTTCTTCGTTAATCTTCGGAGCAAGACCGACAGCTACTACGACATAACCTAAAAGCAATTGTAACGCTTTGTTATTAAAATACAATACATCGAAACAGCAACTATAAAAGCAATTGCCTTACCTGCAACTAAACAAAGGTATTGTGAAAACCGCAATTAAGATTGGATTGAGAGACCATTCTTCGTGGAATCAGCGCAGAATTCGTAAACACAGGGAGCCAACCTTCAGTACAGAGGACGCCGAGAAATAACGAACGTCGAAATTTTAAAGCAGAGCAGCGCGCGCAGAAGAACCATCAAGAGGAAAGAAGTATTGAGAATATCTAAATAACAGGTTTCATAATTATATTATTTTATTTGACTGTCATTTCAATTTTAGCCTTGTAAATTGTATTGCTGATTCCTCTTAAAGTTATTGAAAAATTCATTGTGCACGTTAAAGTTTATTTAATTTCTTTAAGTAAAACATAATTTAATTTAAATAATATTATATTGCCTTGCCAACTTCCTTTGCGTTACAATTGTAGTAATTCAAATTTGCAACACCCAATTATCCCAACCTGAAGTTTTTTAATAACCCTGAGATTAGATAAATTAACTTTCATTGCATATCAAATTTATGTTTTTTATCATTGAAGAATCTCGTTTTAACATTGTTCTGTGTGAGAAAATTATTTTCATACAATTGTGTAATTATTTTGTACATGTCATAGAAGGCACATGATTATTTGTGTATTGTTTTAACGACAATAATATTACATTTGAAAAAAAAAGGATATGTTGCTTTACTTGCACCCGTAATACTCCCTATCATATGAAAAAAATATTACAATATTACTACATAAGTTGTTGAAACAACACAAAGGGCACACTTCAAACATAATCTTTAAAAGAACTCATCTCAGGGTTTACAATATACATTTTGGTAGCTGCTGCCTAACTTTTAGATTCTTGCGCCAGTTACCCGAGCAAGGCGAAGAATACAAGGTAGTAAACATGAACTTAGAAAATATGGATGCAACAAAGAAATGAATAAAATGTTATTGAATTATCTACGGTTTTTCTTATAAAACGTTAAACGACTTTAAATTACAAAGTTACATGAAATAAATAGTAATGCCTAATTTAATAAAGCACTTTCAAACGGACCCAGCTTCTCACATAGAAGCACTTGCACTTTTCTTCTGGTGTTGCTAAAATTCACTAGATACAATTAGGATAACACTCTTGCGCCCCGCTGTTCCCGAACTTCACAACGAAAATCCATCACTTTGTGCTTTTTTCTAAGTTCCACGCAGAAAAACTTTGGACTGAGTATTTTCGTATCCATAAATTCGTTTCACAAATTAATTAACCGAAATATTATCTACTGCTTATTACTTCAGATGTTCAAATATACCAACAAACTCATATATACGTTGCGCCTTTATATTTTCTTCTTAAATTGTTATCCCTAAACTTGTTTCACTTTTGTAATTATTCTTCATTCGATGTTACTAATTTGTTTTAATTTATTTTAAATTAAATTCGATTGCTATTCCATTTGCAGCTATAGAATATGATATGAATATCTCTTAAATAATTAAGGGGTATTAAACTTTAATCTAACTTGTAATAATTCCTAACTTTAAAGTTTGTTAACGTTTTAAACGTAAAACGCAGATACAAAAAACCTGTCAAAAATACAACTGAAATCTACTTAAGCTACTTTGATACTCCGCCCCAAATTCTTGATTTTCGGCTAAGTTAGCGAATTTTATCCATTTTTCACAGAGAGGTAACAAATAATGCTGATTTGAACCGTAAAACTTAACAACATAGGTTTATTCAAACAGAGTATAATAAACATACAGAATTACAATTTTAATTGACTCGCCACCCGAGCGTCCGTTCACGTTGAGATTATCATGGCAAGTCCCCGTGGTGTTCTCTCTTTTTTCCAACAAGTAACCATGGAGAGAAGATCGCTACGTCTCGTAAGAGATAAAGCACTCTAAGAAGAAGAACCATGGCTACATCATAATACAAACAAAAAAAGTACATGTTACAAAAAACATGTGACTTCCTCAACCAATGGGAAAGCAGAATGAAATTAACACAAATTAGCCAAATCCTAAATATTTAAATAACTCCTTGAAAATGTCATTTACATCAAAACTGAAAGTATACACATATTTCTTATTTAAAAGGGAATGTTTTGACACCTCACACGGCCTATCGATTATTATTTATAATAAAATTCATATTTATTTTAAACATAAATCACCTTAAATTAATTATATTGCATTTAATGATTACACACGTCTACATGGGTTTCGTTGTTTTAAGTTTGACTTGTGTTCTTTACTAATTTGGGGTCGCTGATCACAAATATGATATTAGTTTTTATCCGCCACGTCATGTTTTATTATGCCAAATCTACAAGAATACTCACTCAGGCGAGCGGCCCATAACGAAATAACTTGCTGGTTAGTTTTAATTACCAAATAATGAAAAGTTCTTAGTAATGACTAATGGGAATCCAAAACACATATAAAATGCATACAAAATTACTTCCTCTAATTTGTTTGCTAATGGAATTACTAGGTAATTACCACATACTACCCTAATCACTAAAAAGTTGTAACTCATTCCTGTATACCGGGTGTCTCAGAAAGAATGGGCCAGCGTTTAGTCATAGATTCTTTAGGTTAAAATAAACCGATTAATCTTAATACACCTTAGGCCGAAAGTCCTTCCTTAAGATGTTATAGGGCCTTAAAGTTCAATTTTTTATTTTTTCTTTTTATTGTAATTTCCACAAATCTAAAGATATCTTTTTGAAATTTGGTACACATACTTACTATTATGTAGTACAGTGGCAGAATTATTTTCATTAACCAGACTTGACCGTAAGAGGCACTTAACCTACCATTGAAATTTTATATTGGCTCTAACTTTGTTATTAGTAGACTATTTTTAAATTTTAAATTATTTTCTGAAAGAGAATTAAAAAACAAAAATAAGGTACTCTTAGTTCATACGCGTAGAGGCAAACGTTTGCCTTAAAATGCTTGTCCCAAGTTTTGGATTGTCGTTACGACGTGCAATTATCAGGTAGCCATGATCGCAAAAACAATGGGTAGTGCTTGTAACCTACAGTAAGGAACAATTCTAAGTCAGTTAAATACTTTGGTGTTATAGAAATTGTATTTTTAATTTCTGTTTTGTGTTTACGAAAATGCCTCGACTTAACGAACGTCGCTGCAAATATCTTTAGATTTGTGGAAATTATACTAAAAAGAAAAAATAAAAAATTGAACTTTAAGGCCCTATAACTTCTTAAGGAAGGACTTTCTGCCTAAGGTATATTAGGTTTAATAGGTTTATTTTAACCTAAAAAATCTATGATTAAACGCTGGCCCATTCTTTCTGAGACACCCTGTATATTTTGTTATTATTTTTTGACCCAGCAGAAACTGTAGTTCGGTGTTAGCGTAAGGTTATACTAAGTTGTGTGTTCAGAATAAGTAATATATTCATTACAAATGTCCTCAAGAGGGTGTTTAAATAGTCCAGATATATATTGTTATATCTGCGGTAACTTCGCACTGCTGAAGCAACGACGGAAAATTACCATTTCTGTAAAAACAGCTTATCATGCTGATTTTGGTATAAAACTTGGGGAGCAAGATAAGCCATGGGCTCCACACAGAGTCTGCACCATTTGTGTTGAACAATTGTTAGAAAGTCTTTATCTTTCGGAATTTCTATGGTGTGGAGGGAGCCAAGAAACCACGGTGACGACTGTTACTTTCGTTCCTGCAACGTAAAGGGCTTCAATTCAAGAAATAAGAAAGATATTTCTTATCCTGACGTCCCATTTGCGATACGGCCAGTTCCTCATGGACCCGACGTCGCTATTCCACCCACATTTGCAAGTTCCAGCGAATAAATGTCTTCTGAAAATGATACTGACGAGAGCGATCAATGGACGTTTTCGAATGTGAAACACGGGAACCACAACTTTTCACACAGGCGGAACTGAATGACTTAATAAAAGACTTAGGTCTTCCGAAGGACGCTGCACAAATTCTGGGATCCAGAGTTCAAGATAAACATCTGCTGGCCCCAGGAACTTTGTTTGCTTGATACAGAAACCGTGAAAATGATTTCGTGCCCTACTTTTCCCAAGAAGGGTTCTTGGTGTACTGCATTAACAGTCCTGATTTAATATTGACGTTGGGAGCTGAAAAATATGACGCTGAATAGTAATAAATATGCCTCGGTACCCGTTGCTCACTCTGTTCGCTTGAAAGAGACTTATGAGAATCTTCAATTGTTGTTAAATAAAATAAAGTATCACGAATATGGTTGACAACTTTGTGGTGATCTTAAAATCATTTTCATGCTATTGGGACAGTAGTCTGGATTCACAAAGTACCTACCCTTGTTTTCTGTGTGAGTGGGACAGCAGAGCGCGTGATCAACGTTACTCGCAGAAGAAATGGGCCACCCGAGATAGACTTCTAGCTGGAACTACGAATGTACTGCGTGAAAGCTTGGTTGATCCACAGAAAGTATTGCTACCTCCTCTCCATATCAAGTTAGGGACGATGAAGCAGTTTGTAAAGGCTTTAAACAAGGAAGGAGAATGTTTCAAATACCTTTGCTCCAAATTTCCTTCACTCTCTGAAACGAAGTTGAAAGAAGGTATTTTCATTGGACCTCAAATTGGAGCTTTAAAAGCTGATGAACGGTTTGAACCGACGATGACAGATGTTGAATGTCAAGTCTGGTGTGCATTCAAAGATGTTGTAGAACATTTTCTTGGGAACAACAAGCACCCGGATTATACATATAAATATTATCCAAAATATGTTGAATAAGTTTCATAAATTGGGTTGCAATATGAGCATTAAACTCTATTTTCTTCATTCTCACCTAGACTACTTCCCTGAAAATCTCGGAGATGTTAGTGAAGAACAAGAAAAACGATTTCACCAGGATATAAAGGCAATGGAAAGGCGATACCAAGGGAGATGGAATGTTAATATGATAGCTGATTACAGCTGGTCATTGAAGCGAGATAAAATATGTGAAATACAAGAAAAAAACCTCGAGACGGAGTTTTCAAAATAAACGAGAGAGATTTCATTCCAGAAAAACTTAATCTAATTAATTTGGTAAATTTTCATTTAAAAAAATCGAAAATTTTGTGTATTCTTATTATAATTAAGTATTATTTTATTTTACCAAAATAAAAAAATGTTATATTTTCATTAACAAACACATTTTCCTATTTTGCGAAAAAACCTTATGTGATAGCCAAAAGCGAAGCACACCATTGAATTTAGAATGGTCGATTTATATAAGAATAGGTATCAGAAATAAAACAACATTCCTATATTTGAAATTTGTAGCCCTGGGTTATCAAAATCATATTAAAATGTTCTTCGCACCTATATCCAAATGCTTCTCACAAAAAACATACAATTGAAAGGTCAATTTTCCTCCAACATTACATGTTAGTTGACAGTTGTCGAACATAATACACAAATCTCATATCTTATTGTTTTCCAAGTGAAATACTCAAAGTCAAGTTTGATAAATACCTCAAATACCTTCATACGATTATTACGACTACGAACAAGCAAAACGAAACAGAGAATTCAAAGGTTAGGCAGAGGATCAACTCAGACAAAATCAACAAAAACTGAAACATTACATTTTTGCCTCAAACAGATAATCTAATATTGAAAAATCAGATGGTTTCGGAAACCGTAAATAAGTTCCATTATTTTCAATCCAGTTATTTCCAAATCTTTGCTGCTAAAGTTTGGCACAAGTTCTGCGTATAGTTCTGCTATGGCGCGACATCATACTGGAACCATATTTGGCTACCGAGAGCCAAAGACAGATCGTCTATCCAATAACTGACAGTTATTTTCGTTATTATATAATTGTGCAGTTAATGTAATATTCCGGGTTTTTATTGAATGTTGCATTTCCAAAGCCTATTTAGGTAATTTCTTTTTTGTTACTTTTAAGACAGTATTTGTTGCTAATTGAAGAAAATAAGAATTAGTACGATTTCCAAACATCGGTTGGAACGAGCGCATAAAATTTATGAGCTCAATTTGCTCATTCATTAAAAGTGTGTTTGTTAAAGTGTGTTTGTGAATTTGAAAGGCCTCGAGTATATCCAATTTACGTTTATTATCACAGAAATGTAAAAATGTTATTATATTATCTGATGTCAATGCATGATTGTGTTAAGTATTGACAGTATAATAAGTATTTAACGTAGTTAGATTTTTCTGAACGTTTGTATTTGTTTCCGCGTATGTGTTCTTTATATCTGGTATCAAAAATTTCTAACTGTCTGACCTATGTATACATAATTACACTGTGAACAGTTTAGTTTGGAAATACCCGATTTTAACAAATCGTTAGTTCTATGTTTTGTGTTGAATAAGGTGTTGAACGATTATTTTTGTTGTTTTATAAATTATTTTAAATGTACTTATTTTGATTATAATTTTAGCAATTTACAGAACAAATGTTGGCTTAAAGTTTTTTCTATTTAATGTTAATTTAACCAAAGAAATTAAATTTTTTAAGATTTTTTATCCACATTCCTACTTATACAAATAAATTAAAATTATTGTACAACAGTTTTGATTTAGCAAATGAAAGTACTAAAATATCATTCTGTGCAATATTAAATAAATAATATAAAAAATTATTGTTATAGCTTCCGAAAATTTTCTCTTAAATACTACTATAGAAACTTGAACATCAAAAAACAATAAAAATATATTTATAATTTTCTATTCAGAGCCAAAATCTATTTAATTTTTACAATTTTCTTCTTAAAAATCCGGGGCGCCTATACAACTGGAATATAAATAAATTTTTGTTGAAAATCAGATCCACTAAATTATTCCATTTTTGCTCTAGGCTGTCCATTCCACGAGGATGTAGAACAAACTATGTTCAAGCCCTAACTCCCGATTCTCTGACCAAACTGCAAGAATACCAAGCACTCTTCGATGCTGACCCCCTGGGCGAGGACACAATCTCATGTGGCCGACAACTTATTAACTCGATAGCAGAAGCAAACAGGGAGAGCTGGATCAAACTAATAGAAGAACAGGATATGAGCAGAAGCAGCCACAGAGCGTGGAGGCTGCTAAAGCGACTTAACAACGACCAAACTGAAACCAGACAACACGCCAATGTCTCAGCAGACCAAATAGCCCACCAACTTCTCAAAAATGGTAAACCTGAAACACGCCTCCCAAAGTACGAATTTAAAATAAACAGACACGAGGGGGAAGAGACAACGGACCTATCCTCATACCTCTCGATGGACGAATTAAATAGTGCCATTGACAAATGTAAACCGCGTAAGGCTGCTGGACTGGACGACATCCTGGTGGAACAAATCAAACACTTTGGACCTAAAGCAAGGCAATGGCTACTTGAAATGTTTAACAACTGTCTGCAACAATGCCAGATTCCACGGATCTGGAGGAAATCCAAGGTGATTGCAATACTGAAACCTGGAAAGGATGCCAACGACCCAAAGAGCTATCGGCCAATCTCACTCCTATGTCACACCTACAAAATTTTCGAAAGAATGATTCTCCACCGCCTTACAAATGTCATAGAACCGTTGTTAATACCGCAGCAGGCTGGCTTCCGCCCAGAAAAGAGCTGCACCTCGCAAATACTAAATCTTACCCAGCACATCGAAAATGGTTATCAGCAAAGAAACGTGACGGGTGTTGTGTTTATTGACCTCACAGCAGCATATGACACAATCAATCTTAGGGCACTAGCAAAGAAAGTCTATGATCTAACTAAAAGTTTCCACCTAACTAATATAATTGGAAATATGCTCCGAAACCGAATGTTCTATGTCGAGTTCCAAGGTAAACGCAGTAGATGGCGTCACCAAAAAAACGGCTTACCACAGGGCAGTGTCCTGGCTCCAACTCTCTTCAATATATACACCAACGATCAACCACTACCCACCGGAACCTCCAACTATATCTACGCAGACGACAGAGCAATCGCTGTCCAGGCTAAAACCTTCGAAGAAGTGGAACAAAAGCTAACAGAAGCACTCCAAGAACTTGATCTATACTATAAAGCAAATCAACTGAGGCCAAACCCGTCCAAAACACAGGTATGCGCCTTCCACCTTCGAAACAAGCAGGCCTTTAGAAAACTACAGGTGGCGTGGAAAGGCGTGCGACTGGAACATTGCCCAAGTCCCAAATACCTAGGCGTCACGTTAGATAGAGCCTTAACATTCAAACAACACTGCAGCAACGTAAAACTGAAAGCTAGTGGGAGAAATAATATTCTACGCAAAATAACGGGTACTACCTGGGGTGCTACACCACAAGTTGTAAAGACAACGGCACTAGCCCTCTGCTATGCAGCTGGCGAGTATGCCTGTCCAGTATGGCAAAAGTCCGCTCACGCCAGACAAGTTGACGTCGCCCTAAATGAGACATGCAGGTTAATCACGGGCTGTCTCAAACCTACCCCCCTGGACAAGATGTATCACCTGGCGGGTATTGCTCCGCCCTCAGTACGAAGAGAAGCAGCAGCTTATAGAGAAAGGGCAAAATCATCAACCTCGTTGAGACACCCCCTCTACAATGTTCAAGCAGCCCACCACAGATTAAAATCAAGACACTGTTTCCTCAGAACAACTGCAAACTTCCAAGAACAATCCAACAAATCTAGGAAAGAGCTGTGGATAGAAACGGAAGATGTGCACTGGATGAATCCCTCGGAAGAACTGGCAACAGGGCACAATGAGAGATGGGAAGTCTGGAAATCTCTCAACAGACTGCGAACCAATACAGCTCGCTCCAGAGAAACCCTAAGTAGATGGGGTTACCCTGTCATTACCACCCTATGTGACTGCGGTGTACCCCAGACAACAGAACATATGTATAACTGTCCTATGAGCCCCGCCCAATGCACTTTCGACGATCTGATGTTAGCACAACCTAATGCCATCGAAGTCGCTCGCTATTGGGCTGGAAATACCTAGTCATAAATTTTAGAGTATATTTATACACTTAATTTTATTTATACAATAGTTTTATTTTTACATTTGACAACTATATGTATCTACATATATATATTATATTATTGTTATAGTAAGTAGTATATGCTTCTGACACGATTAAATAAAATTCCATTTTTAAAAGTTTACTTAATAAAAAACTGTAGGAACAAAGACGTTTTTGATTAGATGAAATTCTAATCTAGTTTTAAAAGTTTTCTCCTCAGATAAAAAAGAAAAATAATAAAAGTCTGTTCGAAATTATATTCAATAAGTATTTTTATTATAACAATGTTTAAAAGTTTTCTAATTAAGAGCTTGGTGTATTTATAATCAGTAAATAAAAAAATTGTATAAAATCTGTCTAGAAACTTTTAAAACATTTGTTCTTAAAAATCTTGGATTAAATATAAAGAAATTTCCATTCTTTTATTCCGAGCAATGGTTTCAAGTAGGTTCTAGCAAACTAATTTCAAAAATGCTAGAATTAGCATCTCAACTGTCTTGTATACAAAACTATGGTCATTTTTCACACTCCACACTCCAAAATACCGTTAACGCAAAAACTATCTTCGAAATAATGTATTGCTTTAATTACTTGTGTACTGATAGCTTATAGTTTAAAAATATTTACACAAATACTGTATTTTCATATTTTTTAACGCAATTCACAACTACATGCTTATTAACTGTAATAATTAAATTATAAGTAACTACGGAAATCTGAAAATATTTTAGTGTTATATTTATTAATTTCACTTGTTTGTGTTTTGTTAAACACCATAACGGTATCACCTTTATTTCTTACTTTGTGCATGCACATGATTATAAGAACAATAACATAATATTGTTTCATACAAACATATGTGGCCTCAAATTATACACAATCTCTTAAATTCATGTTAATAAATATTTTTGTACATAAACACTTTTTCAAATGCAGGAATTATTCCGAAATTCAAGCTCAATCGCCCGTAAAACAAAACTGCAACTTGAAAATAAAATGAATTATGCTTAAAACTTACACTCGTAAGCTATTTTCTATATAATCACCATTCGAATTTGAACACTTATCATATCGTGGTGCAAGAGGTTTTATACTTCTCATAGAAGAGTGTCGCATGTGACGAAAACCAATTTTGTGCAATCGTTATGAGATCGTCGATGTCGAGAAAACGATCGCGGGTTCTTAAAAATTCTTAAGATAGATGAAAAAGTGATAGTCACTCGGCGATGTCAGGAATGTATGTTTAAAAACCTCCCAATTGGATTGCTCAATGCGTTGCACAGAGCGAACCTCAGCATACGGTCGGGCGATATCGTGCAAAAACGTTACTCAAGAGAGCAGCAACCCTCAGATTTTGTTCTAAACCGCACTTCTCAACTTTTTAAGGTCTCACTTTACACGACCGCATTAATTGTTACACCACGTTCCAGGCAATCAACCAACAATACGCCTTTTCTGTTGCAAAAACCTATAATCTTTCAGTTCTACAATGCTTGGTAGATCTTTTGGACTTTGAAGGATCTCCTATGCTGCTATTGCATTGATTGTTACTTGGTTTCATCATTCGAGTGCGAAATCCAAGTCTTATCGCCATTCCCAATGTGATTCAAGTACGGTTCGCCATCAGTTTCGCAGCGATGCAGGAAGGTCAGTACAGAGGCCATTCGCTAGATTTTGTGAACGTCCGACAACATATTTGGTACCCACTTCGCAAAAAGTTTGCGGTACTGTATCCAGTTTGGGACACTTACATCGTGAAACGCCGAATTTTCCCGTCCACTTCTTCCACAAGGTCGTCGTTGACGGAGGTCGTCGACCACCAAGAGGAGGTCTCCCCCACTGCGTTGCTTATCATGCACATTGTTACGGGCGAAACGAGCTTTTCCGTCGACCCATAACCGGATAGGTGGAAAAAGACCTACAGCTTATCTCAGAGGAGTAGCGGGAGTTCACAGAAATCGCTTACGGGAGGAAATCTTCCTAGTTGTGTACAGAGTGGGTCAAAATTACTGGGCGCCACCTTCCAAATACAGTTGATTGTAGGTCCTCGTGGAAGGCCGAGAAGCCAGCAGCTTACGGGAATCGAACTCACCTTTATTGTGCCTCCCTTCTGTTTATGAATCTTGCAAAATTCATGCACTCACAAATACAAAATACACAATAATAAAAGCGGGAGTGAATTTTAAAACACATATATGTGTATAATGTATATATATAATTAAATTATTGGAAATGACGATACAAAAATGACGGTAAATGGCGTTTTTATAGTTCTATATTAAAAACGATTGATTTGAACGTTCAAGAAAGAAACCCGCCGCTGCTGGCGCACGATATTTACCTTCTTCAAACAACTACGTGGCCAGAGGAGTGGAGTTTACAAGCATAACACAATATAAAAGAAATTACTCTTTACAATTACTAGGGCAAACAAAGACAATCGGCGACCGAAGGTCGCTTCTTGTTTCAAAAAAAAAAGGTTCAATTACGTTGAATTTTGCAAGTTAGCGCGTAAAAGGTTTCTTTTCACAACACACAAAAAACTAGTTCTTTACCTTAGCTTCCGATGAATGGGATAGAGAGATAGGCACAATTTCGTTCACAAGATGCGGGAAAATCCGCAGGCACGCCCCTGAAGACTGAATGGAATGGAGTCAACATCAAGGGCCAAAACTTCGATGCGTTCGTCGCACAGACGATGCGTTCATCGCACCGACGGTACTATCAGAGGGACAGGAACTGGGCTCGATATTAATCCGCCAAAAGCGATCCGCAATTTTACAATAAATTGCCTTTCCAGGGATAAAATCCAGGGTGTTTCTATAAACCCGCCATTTGTCGATAGTTCTGTTTTCACCCCACGGTAAAACAGACAAAACGAAAATCACACACGATGGACACCCATGGAAAACCCAAGCGCCCCTGCAGCACTCGACTTATTTACGACTCCCCCGTAGATGGAATTTGGGAAATCCGGAATCAACGAAAATGGAAGACTGACTGCGGAACTAACGTGACGCAAATCTGCATTTCCCCCAAAAGATTGCAACATATTTCGAAATATGGTGAAATGATTCTAGAACGAAAACAATACGTGTGACTTCCGAGGGTCAACACAGAATCCCAAGAATTGTTTTTGAACGGCAAATCTAGCCTACAAAGTGAAACTTCGAAATTGGTCTAGTCATAAATCAATCCTTAAAAAAATAACAAAAACTGTTATCAACATACAAACGGCAATTAAAATGAAGTTTTCAATTCCTATGAAGCGGCAATTAAAGTACGACATTAATTCAAATGGAGCGGCAAAATTTAAATGAACATAACAACATTTGTCGGCCATATCTGAAATTCCTACGTCAGTGCCCTTCCTTTCCTCATTCATGATGCCCTGCATATTTAATGATAAATTTCGGCAGCATTTTTGTTTTTTATATGGTGAAAACGAAACAGCGCCGACTTGCTCATCAACCTCTAAAGCTCCCCCACAATGCACCAAACTGACCACGTCTCTCATTCAACGGGAATATTTAAACGTCCCTTAGATTCTGTATAAGCCTCGTATATTAGTAGAAGAATATATGAGTTATTGCGAATGTTGTGCATCTGTTAAAGATTTTTGCAGCATATTTTAAGGCATATATACTAACCATCTTTACAATATATTTGCCGGACTCTAGTTATCATAGCATAAAAGCTATTATTTATAAACGAAACAGTGCAGTATTTAGTTAGAGCGTTTGTTTTTCATCTGCTTCACTTTAAAACCTCACATAAAAATATAACTGAAAAGTTGTGCATCGACGTCTCAGAAAGTAATCATAGAAGTAAATAATTTTTCACGTTTCACCAGGGATAGACTATTATACAATGCAATCCGTATCGTTACCCTCGCGAGATCGTTTCTTATTTGAACATAAAAATAATATTTGTCAAGAGCTCCTGAGCGCAGAATTCTGAGGCCGCTCGACTCCCCCAGGAGCTTATTTCTTCGTTATTGCTACTGGCCACATTCGCAGTGTTGACCTTTGACCCGCTTCATGATTGTTTTATTTCTGCTTCCCCTTCGGTTACTCGAAACCTCCCTGCCATTTCGTAATATGCGAATCATAGCTGTGCTAGAGTTACGCAATAAAATTTAGAGAGTGATACTGGCAGATTCCTCTTGAGAAAATTGGGAAAAAGATGGCTGTATAAGCATTTATTTTATGGTTTCTTGAAGTAATACACCCACAGAGAAAGAAGCTTGATACGCATTTACATAATTGATGTAATGGTACGAAAATTTCGATTTACTATGATTGTTTATGACAGCTACTGTGAGTCTAAAATAAATCTGTAATGGAAATATCGCAGAAGTATATGCCTTAGAGTTTAGACCCTTAGCACACTATCTGGAAAATTCTGATCTTACCTTGAGGACATACGCGTTTCTACAATACTGGTATTTTTAACTGAGACCATTTTAGGTGCAAACATGCAGGGTGTAATTAAAATGCTTGCCTATTTAGTATTAATAAATAAAATTGTTTACTAAAACATTTGCTGGGTTGTACTTTGTAAACGAAGCGTTTACGGACAAATGTTTATGTGAGCTTCTTTCATTATCTTGTCCTTAATGTATGGAGCTATTTAATCCACATTTACGAAGTTTCCAAATTTTCACAGCAACTAAATTTTACGTAAAATTTGAAATATCTCGAAAACAATTGGGTTTATCGACATTTAACAAAAGCACCACTTTTGGATATTTTGCATGCGGAATAAGGTTATTTTGTCACAAATACGAAAAACTAAATAATGTAAGAGATATTGTAGAATATAATTCCTGATCCTCTCACTTCTCACGGCTCTCGTGCACTTATTAAAACAAAACTAACTTCTAACCTGCAACCTTAATGAGTATCGTAAGGAATTGTGACACATAAACGACGGTATGCCCTAGTGTAGCTCAAAGGAGGAGGGGGGGGTTCATTTTGTAAAATACACCGCCCTTAAATCTGATCAAATTCGGGATAAAGTCGTAATAAGTGAGGCCGCCAACGGGAATATCAGGAACTCCGGCACTGCTCAAGCTCCACGTTACTTCGAACGGCCAATCTGAAGATTGTGCGTGATCTTTTCAAGCAATTGTGCCTAATAAAAAAAATGTGAATTTACTAGCCCAGTAAACAAAGGGGGGCAACAATCGCTCTCAGCTGCCCTTACAGGAATCTACACATTACTTTTAACAAAGATCAAAATAAAATAAGAGTTGAGTTTACAAAGCATTTAGTTGAATTAACGAAGCGGACAAAATACACGGAAAATGGTCAAATGATTACAAATCGGTAACGAACAAACATAAACATTATTAACAAAAAACAAACACAGTTTGAAACGAACAATCTTAATATTAGAAGAAGGTCACGTACAGGTGAACCCAAAATAATTAAATCTTAAGTTAATAATACGTGAAAAAAAGATACTGCAAAAAGGCCTTGTACACACAGTATTTTTTATATCGCTGAAGTTCCTCGAATAAAACATACAAAATATAAACCGATTTCACAGGATTACACAATGAACGGCATTGTCTCGGGGGGGGGGGGGGG